>LWCB01004707.1:0-15447 GCA_001630525.1 Coelastrella sp. M60 | reverse complement strand
CTATCCCAACTCACTTGTGAAGGGGGAGACCACCCAAGACCACCCTCCCTACCTTACTAAGAGCACGGGGCGAACCCAGGTGGGGACATCTTAGCAAGGGCGATCGCGTTTGCTAGATCGCTTCGATCTACTCCCCAGCAGAGCCAGGAACTTGGGTAAGAGCGCTTTTCCTTCCTCCGGTTTACACAATACATAGTATGTACAAGCTGGCCCCAACTGACCAACTTTGAAAGCAAATATGCCAAAGTAAATGACCTGAACTGCATATCTACAGCAGTATGGGATGCCATAGTATGGACAGTGTCGATACTTCCTATACTGGTGTGCAGTCTGGACATGTATGACTGCAAGGCTTCACATATACAAGGCTTGGGAGTCCCGGACGGCGTCATACATGCAGGGATCCAATCCCAAGACTTGCCAGAACGGTTCTTTGACAAGCCTCGAGCAGCTTGGCATCATGCATAGCCACATGCATCATACTGCCTCACTGGGTGATGTTAGCGCAATGTTGCGCTGCACCAGGCTTTCCCTGGTGCAGACTTGAGACAGGCAAAACTTTTGTGACTGAAAGAGTTGAAGCCAGCACTTGCAGCTGCAGACCATTGACTTCTGTGACCTGAATCAACTGGCATCTACCTCCAGACTGGATGTGCTGACCAGCTACAAAGATGTCGTCAACTGATTGCCCAGCAGTGCCATGGGAAGATGCTGCGGCAGCATCTGTGCATAACGTGCCCAGTTTGGCGTTGCTACAATCCCACAGCCCTAACTGCTGTCATCATGACAGTGCAGTGCACGCCTGTCGCATGATTACTGGCTTTGGCTGCTGCCTGTGTGCTTGCTGCTCTCCTGTCTTCTTCACACCCTCCCCTGCTTCAAAGGCGACTAGGGTCACCTGCATGACAACAAGTACTAGCAGCAGATATTCAATCACCAGCAAGAGTAGGAAAGACACTATTTGTATGGTGTCTGATTGGCTGACATGACGGATTGCCACAGAGGAAACACTGAGCAACAGGCTCTTAACTGCCCTACCAGGCATCCCATGCTTCCTGCACTACAGCACAAGCGTCAGCTTACATATGTGCATGTGCTATGGCTGTAAAGCAGTGGTTATTATCATATGTGCATGCGCAGACTATACAATACTAATAGCAGCAATAACAATGTGACCTCTTACCTGGACTGATGACTCCTGGGTCAATCCCAGGTGTTGAGCCCGGATCAAGCCCAGGCAGACCAGGGTCAATACCAGGGCTCACTCCGGGGTCAGGGACACCACCAGGGACATTCTTTGGGTCAATGCCTGCGCAGACAGACACACTCCAGGTTGAGATTTGATGGCCAACTCTTTCACACTCCAGGTCAAGATTTGATTTGCTGAGAAGCGAGTGTCACACAAACATGGCAGCTGCTCAGCTATGTGCTCAGCCCAGTTTATGTATATATTATATAGAATACCCATCAGCCATTATGGCTATGATAGCAATACTGCCATCGGCCCCGCGCCCCATTTCAGAAGCGGACATTCCATGCAGTGTGCTTCCAGCAGTGTGCTCAGACAAATTATTAATCTTCCATGCTCAGCTCATGATACTGCCATATGTTCTGACCAGAGGGTACACAACATTCTGGCGCCTGCAATTATCTCAAATGCTGGCCGAGGCAACAGATAGTTTGCGAGAAGAGTAGGCCTGGGATGCTGCTGGGTATGAGCTGGGAAAGCTGAGTAACACTGCCACAGTACACAACAGCCCTACTCTTTATGACAGGGCTCTGGGTGGCAGCCTCAGTGCATGTTGTGCGGCTATGATAGGCATCTTCTATGTTTGCATGAATCCGTCTGCTTCATAGACTCGGAGCAGGTTGCCGTATTGACTGACATGGGTTGTCTTACAGTGTATAGTGTTTAGTAGTACTGTGTATAGTATACAGTGTAAGGTGACACTGCCTTGAAGGCGGCACAGGCTCGATCAGCACCAAGGTGTCGGCGTAACATATTGATGATCCGCACTTACTGCTGTGGCGCAGCACCACCAAACAGCACTAGTTATCAGTATCGCATCACTCTTGCCGCTATAAGATCAACTCACTGGGAGGTGTTCCAGGGTCGATGTCTGGTACAGTCCCAGGTGTTGGGTCACCACCAGGCTGTCGGGGACTAATGCTGGGACCTGGAGTGCCTGGATTGGTGCTGGGCGGACCTGGTATCACACCGGGGTCAATGCCTGCGAGCGGTAAGCAATAGACATTACTGCTATCTTCATGACTCTGCTGACATGTACGGTATCATACAGCATCTTCTGTACAAGTGATGTCCTGTAGCATTGTACAACCCTGGCTGCAAGTGCTACCTCTTGCGGTACAGTGCTTGCCGTACTGTACCAATGAATCGGTACCTGTGCCAACATCGCAGCAAATAGACCGTTGAGAGGTGTATTGTCCCGGTCGATAACTGGGAGCAGGACTCCTGACAGGGAGTACTACAGTCACAGTATTGGCAACTGCTGGCCTGTGCTTGAAGGAGGTGCAGGACGACCGCATTCCACAGGTCAGCTGCATATTACTAATTGAATTGATATTTTAAGGTTGTGCAGCAAGTAGTTGCAAAAAGACACGAGTTTGATAGGAAGTTGGGGTTGATCAATGTCCGATACTTTCAGGCAGCAATCAGTGCACTGCACCTCCACTTAGATAACCCAAGGTGATGCAAAGTACTATTGAGCATATCCCTGATTACTTCGCTTTTGCAGGGTGCCCGAGTCCTTGCAATGTTTGCTCGTGGTGACGTCGTTTCCTTGGCTGACGTGAGTCAACATGTAGGAAAGCTCACTCGCAGGATAGGCCAAGAAGTGTGGACTACACGTGAGTATTGCAGCTATGCAGATGCATTCTATGAGAGCAATCTCATGTTGCCAAGTATCTCCTCACCACCACCTGCCGCCATTACCACGTGTACATGTACAATATCTCGCAGATGTGCATGTGTTTGCTGCTCTGCTTTCATGCGGATCACGATGCAGCACATTGCCGTGAATCACGGCCCGTGATGCACTGCAGTGCAGTATACTCTGCAACAGCAATGGCCAAGAATAGGGTTTGCTCGAAGACACAATGCTGTATGTTGGATTGATGCCAACACAGCTTCTCAAGTAGCATCAATATCACAATATTTCGCTCCTAAAAAGCCAACATACTGCAATCACATATATTGAGGGCGCTTGCTACCCAAGATTTACCAGTTCAACGAAGCAGCTTGCAGCAGTCACATTTTTTGTTGCCCTGACTATAACTTTCTGGCTCTCAGTTACACTTTGCTATGTTTCTTATACATTATGAACCCCGGGTTTTTGCCATGGGTGTGTGAAAAAGACAGGAGAGCAGCAAGCACACAGACAACAGGCAAACACATTATCATGCAGCAGGCGCAGTATACAACAGCAACTTGTGCGAAACAAACAAACAAGCAAGCAAGCAAGCAAGCAAGCCCGCTCCGGCCAGCAACTTACGCTAAACAAACGAGCAAAAACAAGCAAGCCCGCTCTGGCCAGCAACTTGCGCTAGTGGCGCTGTATGTACAAGCCACCCATCACCACAGTATGCCAACAGTCCCCTTGGCCCATGTCCCATTCCAGCAGCGAACATTTCATGCAATGTGCTTGTTGGCCTTGATGAACCGATTTTCAAACACACATGTATGAGAAGCTTAGCCATACAGGTAGAAGATGCTCATCACTGCTAAACCATGCGCTGGGGCCGCCGCATCAGAACATGCATAATACACTCCCACAGCCAAACAACGTGTCGCTGGTTGATTCAAGAGAAGCATCAAACCCACAAATGGGTTTCGGGCCCGATTGTCCACATACCATCTTGGAAACACATAGGAAAGGCTCCGACACAATCATCGAAAATCAGTAACTATCATTTGCTTTGCCACTACGGAAACATTGAGATTAAACCACAACAATGGTTGTGAAGGGTGAATCTGAAGATCACTGCGTATAACAGCAGCACCATCTTGGCTGATTTGCTCACATAGAAAACACTGGAAACAGCAGTTTAATGCGCAGATACTATACTGCGCTCATTGCAACGGCTGGCCTAGATACATTGCAGCTTGCAAGCAGCGCAATCAACAGTAACAGTGCCAGACATGGCAAAGGCAAGGGCCTCATTGAAGCTCCTCACCACTGCTGCTGACAGTTGACACAGCGTGTGATACAATCTGCTTGCATGCGCATGCCCTACATAGCGTCCTGGTCACAAGTATAATGACTAAGTACAGCCAGGTCACAACCTTCCTAGTGAACTTCACAGGTACAACAATGCAGTCAGCTAGACACAGCACAGAGACGGTGCTGCCACGAAATGCCATAGGCTGAAACCATGGGGTGTCATCTACTGGGTCCTACACTCAGCTCTGTACCGATGCTACCTGCCAGGGAGACTTGTTATTGGCAGCATAACTTACCACTGAGGATGATGCCATCAACAAGAAGGTGCACTATATGGTGCTATTCAGAGGCATACCAAGACACTGAGGGATTACTACAACGGGAGCAGTTGAGGGTAAACAGATGGTACCAGTAAGATACTTCTGTAGTACAAAACATGCCGACTGTCAAGCCCTGCCAACCCAATAATATGATTCAGCTGTTGCATATAGTGCACCAATTTCCCAGTAGAGTTCATCGTGACTGTGTTGTTGCCCAGCGCATTCTAGCTGCTTCCTGTTGCAACTTGGCAGCATCGAGGGCTTCTTTGGCAGCCGCATACTTGACGTCTGCTGCCCCGCAAGCTGCAGCTGCCTGCAGTAGGGCCTCTGCTGCATCAGTATCCAGCCGCTGCTGCTGAGCCATCCGGGCTGCCTCCATCACAGCTTGCTGAGGCCGGGAGACGGTGGTCTTGTAGGCATACATACTGGTGAAAGTAGATAAAAAAGCAGGGCAACCACAGGATATTAGCACACGTACATGGGTCTGGTGCGATATGTCATATTGTAAATGGACACCGCATGTCAGTGATGATGAGTCACATGCTGCCGGTCTGCACATGTACAGCTGCAGCATGCATGGCATAACCTGCCATGACTGTCAGCGATGCAACTGCTAAGGCTGGTTATCATTAAATCCGCATTTTTAAAGATATGTTCATGGACATGACTGAGGAATGCGCCGTTGGTGAAGCTGCAAGCGACCAACGTTGCAGCATGGACTGCAAAAGCTTCACGAAAGGCGTACCTTGCAGTCGCAAAGGCAACTAATACCACAGCAATAAAGTAGTTGTATGATCCCAAGAAAACACAGAGATCAAGCACAAACAAGAAATGCCCGTTTTCGGTGACCAGTTTCGCAAAGGCGGAAGTATTTGTGAGTAAGCTGCTCCTCGGTTATCGGCATGTTAATACTACTCTGAGATGTCATACAGCCATAGATAGCCTAGACCTACTCCTCATGTCCTGGCTGCTGGGTTCCTTCCTTTCGACTTCTTGTCACGTCAACACGTGCCGGCACGTGTAAATCTCAGGGTAAACAGCTGCGTGATAAGAAGCAGAGGGCACTCAAAAAATACTTCCATGAAGTTGAATGCAATGTGATAGAGAACCAAGAGGCTGCTTGTTGTAGAACACGCCTGGGGCACTGTCTTCAATCAGGTTCTGAGAGTCCTGCCACTTCGGTTCGTCAACCACAGTACAGACCTGTGTAAAGCATAATGAGCAGATGTTGCATCAGGAGACGTTGCCACACAAGGGTTGCTATATCAGTCACTGATATGATGATCAGTGGCATCTTTGAGGAAATAGTTGCACGTATGTTGAAATTGAAACACGACAGGCTCGTGCAGCAGATAGAAGGCTCTCGATCACTTGTGGGGCCGTGAGCAGCAGGCTGCAAGGAGTCTTACTAATTGAGAGGTATCACACCCCCGCTGTCAATGCATCTTGCCCAAGTAGGTGAAACACACAACACTGCAGATTGCAAGAGGTTAGTGCAACACTTGCAAGTGTCACTGTCAATCACTGTACATCAAATCCTTCCCAGATCTTGAACACGTTGTTTCAAACAATTTGAAGTTTCAAAAGCACCCAGGTATTGGAGCAGCTTACATGCTTTCCACAGATCCCCCTGCTGATCCACTGAATGCTGCACAATGGCATTGTGCAGCAGACAAGTCCAGCAATACTGCATCTCTTCCCACTCTAGCCCAACGTTTGGTCAGCTGGTGGCACAGCTACCGGCATCAAGAAGTCACAAAAGGCAGGGATGTTACACCTGCCTCATCTGATCAGTAGTCATGGAGCCACAGATTTAGCAACTCCTGAGCACTGCAGCTGGCATTGCTTGCCAAAATCAGAATGCAGCGGCGCCAGATCTTGTGATACTTTCCAGTGATTTCATGTTACATCTTAAGCAGCTATGCTACGCATATACATATAAACTACCCATCAGCCATACTATGATATTGCTAGTAGCAATTTATAACAAGCAGCTGTGCTACACATATTATCACCTGGATTTGGGGCCCCTACTACTAGGAGAAATCTCTGCTACAAAGCAGCCTTGCGACTCTCTTTGCACGACTAGCAAGCACATGCAAGCTGCAACATCCCATGAACATGACATATTGCAGCTTAGGTACATCACTCAGACCAGTCTGGCTCAACATCATCAGTATGTCTCTCTGTGGATCTCTCCCTCTCCTCTCCTCTCAGAAGCATGTGCAACCTTTCTTCATTCACCTCCACACACACAGTATGGGTGCAATTGTACAGCTGCTGCGCAAGCTATCATGTCTCAGCAACCCTTGCTGTGCCACCAGTTCAGTGTCCTCATCCAAACTTCACTATCTGGATTTGAGAGTGTTAAGATTTACCAGCTGGAGGCAGCAATGAAAAGCTGAGTGCCTGTGTTACTTGTGTGGCAGCATAGTTGCCAAAGCAGGCGCCAACCTTCCTTGTTGCGCTGCTGCTGCAGCTGTCGGTGCTTCGATCTGCAGCGGCATTGGTTCCTCGACTCGCATCTGCAGCACAATCAGCATAAATAGTGGTTATAGCTTTGAGGTCGCCAATGTAGCAGGTTGCTGGCAGCGGGCATGTACTACCAAAGTATGCAAACAAAAGCATACGTCACCGCGTATCAGCTTCAATAAGCAAGCAAGCACCACCACAAGCATGTATGCATGCTTCAGCAACAAGCAGATATATCGACAAGTCGTTTCAGGCGCCCTAGTCATGACAGCAATACCATTGCGGCCTGAGCAGCTGCACCATTGGCATATGGGCCATGTCATGATACCAATGCAAGCATAAACTCATCATACACTCACCACCATGTTAGAGAATGCCAGGCAAACCAGTGGCTTGCCATTCAACAGCACATCCAAGACTTCTGGATGCTGCTGCTGTTGCTGCGTTTGCTGCTCCAACTTACAGCTGCTGCTCCTCCTGGTGCAGCAGTGCTTGTTCTGCTGTGGCAGCTGGATTTCTATTGGGGCCACAGGCATCACATTGGTCTGAAGATCACAGCTGTACTGCAAGAGTCCAGGGTGCTCAGCAGTGCCACCACTGCAACACATGCATGCATAGGCAGTTCCAGGACACAGATGTAAATATATCTGTCATCCATAAACATCGTATGCAGGCTTTGGTAAGTGATGAAAAAGGATTTTTGTTGTACGCTGTGAATGCTGTCATTGTCCAGTTGCGTGTATACTGGCTGGAAATACCCCCAGCGTAACATTTTGATGGCAGCATGTTGCAGCTGCTCCTAACCAGGCTGATACATAGGTGAGCCTTGCTACCAAACATAATACTCTCTGTCTTTAGTGCTTATGCTGCAGCTCACCTAAAGCTTGGTAAGCTGAGACGCATGCGCGGCCCTAAAAACCCAGTAGTAGGAATTCCCGGCAACTGAAACACAGCTACTGGTCTGTCAGGGAGTCTCCTTTTGCCTCTGTCAATGTTTCTCAGTTCAACCACGTCCTGCACACTGCTTTGACCTGGCTTGCTGCTCCTGCTGTGGCTACTGCTAGGGCCTGCTACATGCGCGTGTGAAGATACAGATGCTGATCTTGATTGACCTTTGGTCCACCATGCCTGTTGAGCATTTGCTGATGGGGAGATGGTGTCGAAGCTAGCGAGGCGAGATGGCAGTCCAACGGACTTGATGCCATGGTTGCGAGCTTCTGTGTTGTTTACAAAGACGCGAGCAGCCCAGGCGCAGGATGTTGGGGGGTTCCAGACAAGCCCTGCCATGGTGACACACTGCAGGAGAGAGCACAAGCACGACATGTGTGCAGGAAAGGTACAGAGTCAAACATTTTCAGACAGCCTTGAGCTTTCAAATTGCTGTGGCCTGCATGACAGTTGCTGCTTTGACCAGGTGAGGCTGGACTGGCTGTGCAATCATAGTAGCTGTGGCACTACTGCTTGTGCAAAGCGATTGAATACAGCAGTGGGTGAAAGTCGCTGGCAGACCTACAACATCCGTAGTACAACATGCGTAGTTGCTAGGATGTCAGAACTACGAATGTAGGTGCGCTGCAGACCTGGTTCTAAGAGGCACATGATCGGTATGCGCTGGAGTCGGCAAGATGAGAGCGCACACATACCTCATCGAAACTGCCTGCAGGGCTGTCATCATACCTAGCTAGGTAAACACCACCCAGTGTATAGCTGCATGACAACAATGGAAGCGAGTATCGAGCTTAATTTGCTGTATTAGAGGTGAGCTTGGGCTTCAGGTGCCAGGGTGGCTGCTGTTGCGGTTTCAATGCCGAAGACAGGCAGCTGACCATCACTACTGTCTTGGTTGCAAGAAGCTGTACTGCTTGGGTGTCCTTACCCAAAAAACTCTACAAGCCTCAGCTCCTCGGGTATGTATTTGCGTGCCTGCATGATACGTCAGCCAGTAAGGCGATGGTGCGGAGTTGGAATCTGGGCACTAAGAGAAGTACACCTACCTCGTCTGCCTTCACCAGCTGCAACTGATAGAGCGCCCTGCAAGGTTTATTAGACGATATAGTATATACAAACAGCAGGTTCACGAAGGATGCGCTTGATCGTAAGCGTCTGAAGCAGCATTACCTGCCCTTGAACGTCCACGGAGCTTCTGCATACACCATCTTGGTGCCACAGGACAGCAGATTGCAGAGTTGCTATTCACTCAAGGCTTCAATGTTGTTTCCCGAACGTCGCTACGAGATGTAATTGGTGAAGATGTCCAGGAGAGCGGTGTTTTGCTTCACCTCCAGGAATCCTGGGACATCACAGGCAGAATAGCCTGGAGCCGTGAGACAGCTTTTTAAAACGTGTGAGCCCGACATCTGTTGAGCATCTGAGAGTATGCAGAAGTCCAAGCTGGCTCGTCATGTCACACGTCAAACGAAGGGTCGTGCAGGGCTGCAGGGGCTGCATAACTGTGAGGAATGTGCAAGATTCTAGATTCAGCTTGCATGCTTGCAAATAGCCTATCTGCAGGCTTACACAAAGCAGTGGGATAATCTAAAGAAAGGCGCCAAGCAAATGCGCAGAGGTCACGGCCGAGGACGATTGACACGGCAGCAACATCGTGTGAAAACTTCCTGCAAAACAAATATCAGGCGTCTGGTATCTCAGCTGTCAACACTGCAACCGTCATGAAATCTCGTTCGGCAGCAGCAGCAGCAGCTGGAGGGAAAGCAGAAAAGCACAAACACGTGATGCATTCCAATACCATGGCATACGTGGTACGAGACAAAGTATACTATCAACCCTGATGCCAGGTATAAGCCAGCACATGCCATCATATACCATGGTAATGCATACACCGCAGTCTTGCATGTTCCATGCCGTCCGATGGCTTCAAGCAGCTACTGGCAGCTATGACTGACAAGCTATTTGCAAGCGTCTTGTTCTTGCTTGAATGCTGGGTAGACTAATGCTGGTTGACCAGCCGAAGCTGGCATATCTTGCTCTTATCTGCCTGTCCGGGCAATGACCAAAGCAATGACAACAGCAGCTGTACACACCTTATGACACGGCTCTGGGTGGCGGCCCCAGTACATGTTATTCAGCTGTACTAGGCATCTTACTTGTTGCATGGCTAACTCGTTTACACCTTAGTTGCTGTACCTGGAAATGCTTGCATATGCCATCAGACTAGACTTTGACAACGCACATTGTCAGCCAAACAAATACAACACAAGTATACAACCTGCTGTGCGCATGTCCATTTGTGCCCAGGGCTGCTGATTGACCAGCAGCATCAACTCACTGAGTGCCACTGATTCAGTGGTGCATGATCAATGCGTGAAAGCACCGGCAGCTTTGTCAGGACGTCGAGTTAACGTCAAAAGCATCTGACGCAGACACCATCAATCGCGGGCGTGAGGTGTTTCATGCAAGGCATCCACAAAAGCATTGCACTTGAGGTTATTGTAGGCTCAGGGCTTTGCTGCTGAAATATACAGCAGTGATGGGAATGTCTTCATAGAGGCTGATATGCTGCTTACTTGTTGCTGCATTTGTCGTGTTTCTGACAGTGAATGCCAAACAAACCGTGTGCTTACGCTGATGAGTGGGATGACCAGCCTGCAACTCAACAGAACCTTTCACAACGCCCAATTTCAGAGCTGGAAGATCGGCAATGACTTTGTGGTCAGCCGAGGATGCTATGATCTACCTGCTTACGTTTATGAAGGCGCCAGTGATGCTGTAGACTACGTGCACACTCGTGCATCAGTCTTGCGCAACCACCTTATTCAGAGTCAGGGTCGTCATTTCGTGGTCACTCATGGCGATGAAGACACGATAGCTGTAATTGAACTGTTTCAAGATCACAGCGCCGGTTCAGACTCAGCAAAGTTGCAGTTGCGACAAGTCGCAGGTGCGCACCTGTGCTGTTTGACCTTGCTGAGTGGTGCGAGCTGTCAGCAAGCTTCATACCACTCAACAACCGCTCGTCTCAAGAGTTGAGCGTGGTTTAGCTGGTGTCAGCTCTCTATTGGTGGCTCGCTGGTTGTCAAACAGATCATGGTGACAAAGCAAAGGCTGCTGTCACTGCAGAACAGCTGCTTCTTATCGCCTTCACTCTGTCCGTCTGCACATGCAGTCCTTCCCAAACCACAACAAGACACACTAGTAGGTCAAGCAATAGAGGCGTCACTACATAGCTCTCTTGCTGTAGTAGCACCTGCAGCAAACAACCTATCAGCACCAGAAGCAACAGACTGTAGTCTGCTGTTGGCATCTAGGGGTGGCGGTGATTTGACCCTGATCAAGCAGCGACTAGCATCAGATGGTAAGCTTCTCAACACCACATCAAAGTGGATCTGAATCGCTGCTACAGCATAACCCCCGGCAGGGTCAGAGCACTGACTAATGTTCGCTGAGCAATGAGCAGGACTTGGAGGGAGCACTATATGTGGGCCTGTATTCCTTGCAGCAAAGAACCCACCAAGGGTCAATCCCATCACTCAATCATTGTTGGAAGTCACCAATCTTCAGCGATTCCGTACTGCTGTATCCCGAGTTGCAGTCACTGAAAGATACTAGTAGTTCTGCGCCTACGCTGCTGCTGCTGCTCGTGCTTGTGCTTCGTCTCTTGCAGGTCTTGTGTCCAATGTTGTGTATCCGTTGCGGCCCCCTCCACCTGCAGTTGGGGTCAAGCCATTCACCATTGAAGCAGCATGGATGAACAGCAGCGGTGAGTGACGCTGTCAGTCATGCATACTATCGGAGATCGCTGAACAGCATTTACACTGCTGTATGTCACTAGCGCAGGATTGCGAGACTGAGTAGCCAAGGTCAGGTCAATGGTATCTGTGCTGTGTACACCTCAATGATACCAACAGGTCATCTCAAGCATTTCTGTCAACAGAACTTAATACCTGTGTACCAGCTCGCTTATGAAAAAAGATCTATTGAACTTAACTGGCAGCTGTGTGCCAATCCGTGCAACGTACTTCCGATACTGTGCTGTTCCTTGCAAGTCAGTCGTCATGCGACTGTCCCTGCTGCTAAAAGTTGTAATGCAAACTTGTGTCTTACGGTGCTCACAACAGGGCACATCAGGTGTGTTTTGGCAGCAATCACCAGCACATCTGGCAGCAGCAGCAGCAACCATCCACCTCACACCCATCCTAAGTGGGTCTGTGACACGTGGCTGGTCACCTTGACAACAACACTGCAACCCCAGCAGCAGCAGCAGCAGCAGCAGCAGGGTGTGTCTGAACTGGTCCTGCAGGTCCTGGACTGTCAATTGCTGCTGATGTCTAGCAGCCCTCCTGCTGCTGCTGTTGGTGGCGCTGCTGCCAATGGATCTGAGCAGCTGCTGCTGGTAGGAGAGCCTGCCTTGGAAGAAGATGAGCTACCTCAAGGTATGAAGATGAATTGATACCTCAAGCAATTCTCGGTTAGCTTCGCAACAATACCTGTAGCAGTATGTTTGTTCAGCGTAGTACCTACTACGCTTCACAGCACAGGCAGCTGCTAGACGCACGGCGTCAGCATTAGATATCACTTAGACTCCAGTGGCAGCATGTGTTTTTGGCATCTGATGAGTCATATGCATCAGGCTGCAGCATATAGTGATGCCTGAGCTCTGTCTTGACACAATGAGATAGGCAACAGCATGGCTGCTGTTCTTTGCGCTGATGCTGAGTATAACAAGCAAAGGCCTTTGCCATTGGCAGTGCTGTACTGCAGGAATGCACAGTGTGGTTCGAATGATTATGATCGTTTCCTTGCATCTATACTTTTGACCTGCAGGATTTCTGTCAGCTATGTCTGGGGCACCAAGAGAGTCCACCTCTGCGGTCTCAGCTGCTGCCAGTGGCTTTCCTGCAGATGCTGCTGCCACTGCTGCTGCTGTTGCCGCTGATGAGGATTTAGATGACATGGACCTTGATCCAAGAACGCTGCAACAGGCGGCTGCAAGGCTGGCACAGTTCACATCGGAGCAGCAGCTTGGTAGGTGGCTCAAGCTTGCATGGTGTAGCTTTGTGCATGTTGTTTGCATAGCTATCAGTGGCTAAGTGGTTCTACTAAAACATGTGGGTGCTTTGTTTGTCACATATGTCACAATGTATCAGCTGATTTTGTTCTACTGTGTATGATAGCTCTACCTTATTGACCCTGTTGCAGTAGAATAGTATGTGTTCTTAAAGCTGCCAGCTTATGGTCTTGCTCTATTTTACTGCTTACACAAACATTGGACTGCTTGACGGACGGCCTCTGCAGTACTGTATCTCTCGATTGTGTATGAATAGGCCAGAAAGGCATACCAGCAGTAAGTCATGTACTGTGTATTCAGTAGCATGTTATACATGGCATAAGCAGACTGTGTACACTGAGTGTGTTGTGTGACTGAATCTGTTTTGCCTGCAGGAGATCTGCCTCAACAGCAGTGGACAGATGTGTTCAAGGAGTCAGGACCAGGAGATCTGGGTGCTGCTGAAACAGAACCAGCAGTAGACATCATGCTCTTTGCCACAGCAGCAGCAGATGCGCAGGGACACGGCAGCAGCAGCAGTAGTGGCAGACAGGAAGGGCAGAATACAGCTGCAGCAGCATGTGGCAGCAGTATTGATGCTAGACCACAGCAATTACAGCTGATCAGTGCTGTATCATGTGGCCCTCACAGATTGCTGGCAGTCCAGGAGTTGTTGAAAAGATGTTATAACAGTCCAAAAGGTCTGATGCTGGGCTTCACTGACGATGTGGATTGTGCTGTTGTAGCAGCAACTCTACCACAGCAGCAGTCAGCTGAAGTGCAGTCAGCAGCAACAGCTGATACCAGTGCAGTGTCAGTTGTTCACAACTGCAATCTCCCCGCTTTGGCTTATGTGGTAGCTGGCAAGACTCAGAGAAGACATCTGCTGCTAGGTAAGATGCTGGCTGCAGGTCTTCCCTGTTTGACTTATTGTGTGTGAACGGGGAGGCACTGGTGCAGCCCCTGCTGCTGCTGCTGCTGCTGATGTAGATAGCCTCCAGAGTGATAAATTCTTGTATGATGACACCTCAGCTCCTGCCAAAACATCCACATGCCAAGGAGAGGTTGTTGTAATCACCTCAGGTCAACTATCAAGAGTGATATTTGGACCTCTTCTGCGGATTCAATCTACAGATGAGGCTCAAAAACCGCTCTTGGTAATGGTCCGTCAATGCATTACTTCATCTTGGAAATCAGTCAGCCAGGGTTTAGTCTGAGGGGCCCCGTGGCCAGAGTGGGTGTTGCTACCACTACTACATAAGAGAATAAGAACATTGACCTCGGCAACATCATCTGGGCAGTGTGAGCAATTGAGGGTTGTTTGACGTACAAGTAACATACGATGCATCCTGTTGACTTGCCACACAGGTGGCCCCAGTAGTCCTGTTGCTGCGGTTCTGGTCGAAGGTCGGCAGTATGCATATCTATATGGACAAGTGGCAGCAGGAGATATGACTGGACAGCAGCAGGTGGGTTGTATCATTGCGACAGTACAGTGATGCCCAAATTGACGGTATAAGTATACCAGGTGACCCAGCAAGTGGTCAGAGAGCGACTGGAGATGCTAGTACGATCAGAAATGGCTGCGGGTTTATGCATTTGTATGGTGTTCTGCCTGCTGTCTGTGCCACCTCAACCATGCATCACACAAGACCTCACAAGTGGGATGAAATGCACAATTATGAAGCTAGCGCTATATCCATCATTGTATCCAGATACTTGGCATCAAACTGCCAACTGGCAGCAGCGTGAATCGGCCAGTCATGAAGCTAGCGCTATGTTCGTTGTCTTGCAGATAGTCAACATGGAACTGCCAACAGGGAGCCACATCCTTGGTGCTCAATTACTGGTCAAGCAGTTGAACGATGACTCAAAAAGTGTGGCTAGCAGGAGCAGCAGGGCACCAACAGACCAGGGTATGCCAGGGAGCCCAGCAACTGCTCACCTGCTGCTGCTGACACCATCATGTCTGATTGTCTACACATTGAAGGCTCCTCAATGAGCGACTAGTCTTCTGGGTACCGCAAAGGCTATGGCTGTAAATCCATAGATTGTATAGTTGTAGATGATGATGAGCTCGTTACATGGAGGTGGTCTCCTGAATCAATCTGTACTCCTGGTACAAGTGCTGCCCCGGTCACCGCAAACTGAGTTGACCAAATTCAGCAAAGATTTTGAGCATGCGCTCGCCGAGGCGATATTACAGGTGTCTCTACTACTACTACTACTACTACTACTTATTTTTATTATTTTATTATCCGGATCGGGTGGTGGTTTTAGCACCTTCAAGCGCCGCAGTTGCAAGCACACGTCCATCCAGGACTACCCAATCTGAGATTTGATTTGATTGATCTGTTACACAGGGGAGCCGTTCACCGGCTCACTTAAGCTGAGCTAACAGGGTATCTACACCAGCCCTGAAATATTTCTCAGCCAGGCACACCAGGTACCCCGTTGGTGCCACCTTGCG
>LWCB01004688.1:0-11700 GCA_001630525.1 Coelastrella sp. M60 | reverse complement strand
GAGATGAGCAAAGCGCGACGCTGGGCATAACAGCTGTTCTGCCAGTGGCAATCCTGGTGTTGCAAACAATGGAATGCTTCTCTTTTTCATCATGTGCAAACCTCTAAGCATGGCTGTTCAGAAGCACACAGCTGTCAAGGTATATTGTGACAAGTACTTCCATCACTCATTGATATGACAATGCCTGCCATCGATATACCTTCACAGTTGCTACTGTAAAAACCAAGACATGGACATAAGTAACGGGTGTTTCATTGGTTGTTATTTGCTTCACTCTGGAAGGTTAGAACACTGCATGAGCAGCAGCTTTCAATCACAGTTTCCCAAGAGCAGATTCCTGTGTCTTTATGTTGGATGCACAAACTCACGCTATGCTGGTCATGATGGCCATCAGCTCCACAGCTAGTACTGGTAGCAGTGATGCAAGCGTGACAATACCAAAGCCCTCCAGGGTATTACCTGATGAAACCACAAACACACTGTCTTGAAAGTTGATGAAGTGGCAGCTGCTGCGGACTGCTTATCAACCCGGCAGAGTCAGCATCTATTGAGGGTGAATAATCATATGGTGTTGGTCAATCATGTTATGTGGTCATGACCACGGGTCAGCTTTCAGACAAACCGCAGACTGTTCATTCTGTGTGCAGCAATACAAAGAGTACTGGATGAAAGCTACTACTGCTGATACTACTGCTTACCTTCAGACTGCCGTACTGCTGCGTCTTCAAGCACTGCCAGCGCCATCTGCTTGTCTCTCTGAGCCTTCATGACACCAACTCCCAATGAAAGTAGAATAGGAACAGTCACAGGGCCTGGACGAAAACAAGTGTTATAACAACAGCATATTGATCTTGCCACCGGTAGTAGCGCGGCAGTGGAAGCACACCATGATACTGGCTTCACACCTGTAAAACCTCTGTAAAACTTGATGCCCAAAGCCAACACTGTAGAGCTGCTGGTGGTGAATTATATTTATATGCTTCACAAAGTTCAAGTTGAATGTGTAGATTCAACTTGTTGCTGCCTGGAGTCCTGCAATGGTGCATTTGGTTACCATGTGCATAGCTGTATAGTTATGACAACTCAAAGCCCACCTGTTGTGACGCCTCCACAGTCCCAGGCAACACCCAGGATTGGAGCAAGATGAGCATTGCCCCTGACATATTCAAAATGAGACAGATACAAGCGACAACAGACAAGGATGAGTCTCATGTTGTGGGTGCATGCAAAAGTGGCTTACTTGCAACACGAATATCAAAGGCTATGAATGTAGGATTGCAGTTGATTGCTCATAGCTCAGCAAGCATTGGACCCTTCTCTGGTCAAAAAAACGTTCTAAACAAGTTGTAGCTTATGGTGAGAGCTGGTAAGCTGCTGTACCGGATACAGCAAAGTGGGTATTGGTCAACTGCAGCTGTTGAATCTCTTGAGCAAGTGTTGCGTCCCACGAACACATTGTCGTAGAATGGCAGTGTTTGCATGCAAGATCCTGCTGGACATTAAAAAAATGATTAAGAAAACAATCCCATATGCGCACATGCTATCAACATGTTATATCTCAATCCACATAGTAGCATTTCAACAGCATACTTGAACTAGCAATACTTACCATTGCATGTAGCAAGGCACCAGCAATGAATGGCTTGATGGATTTGCCATACAAGAACTTGAGCGTCCCCACCACGCTTGCTAAACCCACACCCAAACCAATGGCCAACACCAAGATCTCCTGTTGCTGGTTCATCATGTAATACAGGTAAGGTGCACTGTGGGGGTCGACCAACTTGGCCAAGGGTCTGATGGCTGCAATAGCTGGCTCTGCATATGTCACTAACACACCGAGGATGAAGGCAACCGCAAGTACGAAAGGGAGTTTCAAGCAGACTGGCAGCTGTGTGCCGACTAAGAGCGCCATTGGCATGATAGCGACACGTAGCCCTTCAAGGAAGAGGACAAGGCCTACTATAGCTGATATGATGCCTGCTGCCTCTATTCCTGGTGTTGAGCTGAACCTGCGAAAGAAGATGGCCAAGACCAAAACCTACAAGATACACAGCACAGTAAGGACAATGCGATTGCATGTGATATGATAACCTACCCACCGGTGATCAGGTGTCGCAGACGTGTCGGTACTGCTGATACACCACTTGAAGCCACTCTACAGCTCTGCCAGTCCTGGATGTGGACAGGTACACTCAAGATAGTACAACACAAATGACTGCACAATGAACCATACCGCAAATCAGTCTGCGGCTGCTCATTTGTCACGCAACCCACTCCAACCCGCCCTTCCTCCCCACCTGTATGATGCTGATGGGAACGATCGCGGTGAGTTGTTCCCATGTAAGGTTTAAGTAATGAAACACCATCCTCCGACTTGCGCCACTCCAACCGAGCCTTTGCATCCCTTTGTCGACCCATATTTTGGCCCTCGCTGACACGCTTTGGCGTCGAGACATCGCTGATGATCTTCAATCAGACGACGACAACGATTTTATGCAAGTGCAACGGCATTCTATAGTCCTGCAAGTGGTTACAGGCTCTGTTTAGGTAACCGTTTAAAGCGGTGTGTGGTGAACAGTACATACACTTTTGCAGGTGATACATGTATGTTCAGCAAAAAATGCAGGGTGCATTACACATGTTGTGACCAGGAAATACATCAATTAGCCCCGGAAAGTTCAACCACGGGGGTACAAACCACGTGGTAGCAGTGACAACCCTACTGATGCACTTGCTGCCGTTTCTGCTGTCTCCTCTTTTTCCTCTTCCTTAATTGTTGTTCTTGTTTCACAACGGATCGCCCTGGGGGAGCAAAGCTGCTGGGGTGATTCTGCTTCGCATGCTGCCCCTGATTCGAGTCCTCCACTTCGCCAACTACGTCCCCTACGACCGCATCGTCACTATCTGAACTTACCCCAGTAGCTACATCAAACGCATGCTCGCTGATCTTGCCCTTCTTGAGCTTCTTCAGCATACTGTAGTCATGTTGCAGCTCTGCCAGCTCGTCCCTGGCCTGCAACTGTCGCCGCTTAGCCGCAGTCAGACGAGCGCCTGGCTCTGATATGCTGCACTGAGCATGCTTCTGCTGCTTGCTCTGTTGCTGCTGCGTCTGCTTCTCGTCTGCAGCCTCCTGCTGCTGACGCTTTTTCAGAACCTGCGAAACATGCAAAGCAGCTCATTCGTTCCTTCTCACCAGAATATTCAGTTGCACAAGTCAAGGCAGACGCTTATATCAAGACAGATATGGCTCATATGCTCGTGTTGTAGCGGTGACATCAGCAGGAAGAGCAGCACTACCACTTGTTGAATGGACCACCAGTCATTGTCCATCAACCGCAGTGTCCTCTTTGTTCAAGGTAAAGCATAAGAAAACGAAACCAATTGCCACTGCTCAGGCATACAAGACGTGCATACAATGTACATCACAACTTTTGGAAGCAGGTGGGGCATTGTGTCAGCAAATTGCATTCACAATGTTGCAGCAGCCATACTTGCTTCCCACAGAATGTCCCACTCTCACAAGTACGCAGCATCCCACCTGTTGCCGCTGTTTTTCCCTGACCTTGTCCTTGAACTTTAAAGTGTCTGGGTCTACCTTTGATGCGGTGAAAGCTGACAGTGCATTGGCAGTGCTGCCTTTCTTTAGCTCTGGCATACGTGGCAGCTTCAACAACCCCAATGATTGAGCCAGAGGCCCCAGAGGAAGCTCCTGAACAGCACAGACACTACTGGGTCACTTTTCACCTGTTGATGTTCATTTGCTTATGCTGAACAAGAACACAGCACATAGATGCATTGAATGCAGCAGTATGCTAGCTCAAACACACAACAGCACACGTGTCTGTGCATGTCCACAGCTCAATTCTGACGCTGTTGTACACTCCCTCACCTGTATCCGAAAAACAAACTTGCAGTGATGTTCCTTGTAGCCGCGCACAAGCGACACAAAGGCGCGTGTGCCCTTTTCCATCACCTCCCTGTCTGTCTCTGCTTCAAGCCGCAGAAACTGTGACAGTTCAGCAGCATCAGGGGCACCTGCAGCAGGAGGGGCACACAGTTCTGCTGACATGAACACCTTCTGATCAGCATTGGATGAGCTGCGCATCTCATCAAGGTAACCAACACAATTCCTCTGCCTCTTCTCCTTTCTTTCCTTGATACCTGCCAAAAGTACCCACATACCTGCCAGCAACTGGCCCTCAACCAGAGGCACCTTCCTTAACTTCAAAAACTCCACATAGCTGCTCTCACTTGGCAACAGCAACGCCAATGCTGATCCACTACGGCCCATACGAGCTGTGCGGCCAACTCTGTGCACAAAGGCAGCAGGATCCTGCAGGGACCAACAGCAGCAGTTTGGGTGATGCTAATGGCCTGGTAGATCTCATAACTTGCTGCTGCAGTTTGAAATCCGTCTAACGCTTATCATCTATCTGTACAATACATGCAAAAATGCTGCTGATATGTAAGTGAGCAGGAGGAACATACCAGCATTGGGACTACACCCAACATGTTGCAAACTCTATTCAACGCTCTCTGTTAAATAAGTCATATATACATGCAGTGCCAACGGATGCAGCATTGTGGGATATAGCTACAGCCATGGCTGCCACTGGCAATTCAGAATTGGCCCTGCACCACAGGTCAGTGTTGAGGTAGCGCAAGGAACAGAAGCAGCAGACTGACCTGTGGAGGATCATACTGTACGATCCAAGCTACATCTGGTATGTCAAGGCCACGTGCAGCAACGTCAGTACAAAGCAGAACACCACTTTGTAGCTCAGTAAAATTGGTCAGTGTGGCTTCACGGGCCGCCTGCACAGATGATGGGCAGATCATGGGAAACCCAACAAGATAATGGCACAACCTCTTTGGCACGCCGCAGTCAAGTTTGAGGAAGGTTACTTTGGCATATATGATGCACGCATCATCACTTGTGACTGCCGCTTCGTAAGCAGGAATAGGGAGGGAGCAAGGATGGCAGCCTGCAGCTGTACATCCTGATCTAGGAATGTGGATAATAAGCACTCTGTGTAGTACTAGATGCAACAACTCCCCAAGTTTCACAGGCTGAGACTTTCACTGCTCTTTGGTTAACATTTCTAATTGCAGACCCTTGGTGCACAAGATACTAAGTCGCTGAAAGCTACCAAAGGCCAATCAGAAGCCTCCTGGGTGTACTATAGACAGCACATGTGTACAACAGTCACTAGCATCCAGTCACCTGTTTCAACTTGCCATGGAGTGCAGACACCTGCAGCCCCTTCAACACTGCTAACCGCTTCAACACCAGCGCATAGAATTCAACACATGCGCAGGTCAAGAAGTATACAATCACCTTCTCAGTGCGGTGGGCATCCAGAAAGGCAACCTGCAGGCAGAATCAAGCCAGGCGGGCGACCCAGGGTACAATGCACATGAGTAGAGTAGAATTGCAAGGTACTTTATCTGCAGCAGTAATGTCCCAAGCTGTGGCTGCAACTCAGCACTTAGGGCATACAACATGTGCGGATTACTGCCAGGCAGCCATAGCTTGGAACGGTACTGCAGCAAAGCCCATGACCCTAGTGTCCAGCAAACATGAATGCCTGGAATGATCTTACAAGTCGGACATCCCTGAGCGCATGTTGAGCATGGCATGCTGCTCACAGAACTATGCGATCTCCATGCTGGTGTCAGCAACATGATTGACTCATGAGCCAACGGCGCAGGTATGGTAGGACATGTATATGCAAATGCTGACTGATAACAGCGAACCAGTGATCACAGCAGCAACCTCGGCACCCACCAGCTGTGGCAATTTCTGCTCCACTTGTGTTATCACATACTCCAGTCTCAAACTAGTTGGTGTTTTCTGCTCTGCTGCTGCTCCATTGACTGCAGCACTGCCTGGCTGCTCATCCTGCAATGACTGCTTTCGCTTTTTGCTTGGCTTGCTATGATCTGCTGCTGCGGGAGTGGCTGTTACTGCTACTGCTACCTTGACTGGGTTCCTCAGGCCCGCTCTGGCCAAAGCCTCTACAGCTTCCTGCAGTAACATACATCAGCAAATTCAGAGAGCTATATCACCGCAACATTCATACTGTGTGCTTTTGCAGTAGACCAGCTTTGCACATGCAAGCTTGCAGGGCACCATGCATGTGATTGTAACCATAGACCCTATCTGTCAGTGTATGGCTGGAAAGTGTATTGACAACAGATCAAATGCTGTGCTGTGGATCCTGTGCAGCTGAGAAGGACCACACTCTGCTATGTAAGCAGGACATCTCAGGGCTAGTCATGAGCTTCTGCAGAGTTTCTGCAAAAGGCACTGGGACCATGACGGAGCATCATGGTGTGCTGCTTGCAGGAGAAGTCACAGTGCTACTGTGTTGATAGCGCAGTGCTGTAGTGTATGCCTGTTGCTTACTGTTTGTGTTGCACTGAAGAGCCCTGTGCGCCGTTGCTTGGGCAAGCGAGCCATGATAGCATCAAGCTGCACCTTGAAGCCCATGTCAAGCAGACGGTCTGCCTCATCAAGCACCTAACAGAAGCAGAGGATTAAATGAAAGCACAGCATGAATAGTCCGCCAATCATCTGACAGGTGAAAAAGACCATGACAACACCCATGCTGCCTGCAACCAGTTTGTTGAATGAGCTGGCCGCAAGGCAGTGAAGGCACATTAACCCTGCAGACACGGCATGTGTTTTGCCAACCAAGTCAGCAGCAACCTGTAAGGACACATAGCAGATGTTGGAAGCCTTTGATTGAGCAGGTGTGATGTGCAGCAAAGGTCCTAGCTGGATGAGTTGCTGCTGACAAATTTGTCTCACCAAGACTTCAAGCTTCTTGGGATCTAGAGCAGTGCCCAAGCGCTTCATGATGTCATCTAGCCGGCCAGGAGTGCCTATCAACACGTTTCCTCCCTGGGCCTTGAAGCCAGCGACATCTTGAGAGGGGTCACTGTACGGTAAAGCATTTACATTGCAGGACACAAGGCTGCTTGGGGCACTAGCAGACACATCCATGCATAGGAAGGGGTGCACTGGATTGTGATCAGATACAGCTGCTTCTGCAGTCAGTGATGACACCTGATGCTTGCTTGGCTGGACATGCAGGTTACAGAGCCAGACGTTGCTTTGTTTGTGCTGGCTATACTCACGTTCCCCCCACCAACAACAAGGCTGACAGTCCTGGAACACTGGCGATGAAAGGGGCAGCTACTTGATGGATTTGCTTGGCAAGCTCACGAGTAGGGGATACGATGATGGCTCCAACCTGACCAGTTATAGTAATACGGAACATACACATCACGTTGGAGACCTCGCGCTGTTGGATCCTGCATGCTACTATGCACTGAACATGTATCTGCATGTGCAGGTCAACTCAACTGGGCTGCCAGAGTGAGGGTCCAAGTTGCTGAATAAAGAGGCCAATATGCAGAACCGGCAAGAACCGATCATGAGCATGACACTGTAGATGCATTCCATTTGAATGCTAACAGGTTCCACGATACCAGCACGCCGTGCAGCAGTGAAAACTGCTGGATGACTGATGCTGTCACTGTTTGGTAGCATGCAGTGCACCTGATAAGGCTTGAGCTTCGTATCGAGTTTCCTTAACTTCTCCACTACTGGTATAACGAATGCGAGAGTCTTTCCAGAGCCTGTGCAGGCATCTACCGCGACATCCTTGTTGCCGCAGAACAACGGGATGGTTGCTTCTTGCACTGGTGTTGCTGTTTTGAATCCTAGGGAGTCTATAACCTCCAATGTAGATTTGCTTATACATTTGAGCTCACTAAACGGGCGCAAGCCCGCCATAGGCGATGGCTGACTGCACCCGTGCCGACAGTGATTTTACTGCTGCACAACTCTAGAACAAGTCCTTGGCAGTGACAAGTTCCAGTTATTATTGTCAGAAAAGAATACCACGGAAACAGGGCGTGCTGATTTGCGCAGTGCCTCAAGCTGTTGCAGTCCCAGAATGTCGGGTACTTGTGACGACTCGTATCTAATGCCAACCAGGCTGGTGACATGAAGTGATCATGAAGCTCACGGCCTGGATAATTGCGTACGCATGGAAAGCCTGGTGCCTGGTTGCCTTCTCACGAAGACCCAGGTGACTATGGCATAGTCACTATGCTTGCCCTGAGTGACCCCACAGCCTTCATAAATCCGCCCTTGTGCACGCCAGACCTTGCAAAGAAGCTTGAATATATTCTCTTGGCATACGGCCAGATGCTTCGTGGCTTGTTTAGACGAGCAGACCCCAAAGTTGTCAACACGAGCAGGGACCTTACCACAACACGTTGAGCTTTCCTTGCTACTTCGGCATATAAAAGTTCCACCTTACCCACACCAGTATGTTACGAGGATTTGTCTCAACACGTCTTACGCAAAGCGTACCGGCAGCGACTTATGGGTGGTGGAGATGCAGAGCAGTACAGCAGCAAGCAACTCGGGCGTACAGCAACATCGTCCCCGCTGTACCCATTGTGTATCATCCTCTGTATAGTGCGCCGCAATTGGCACTTGGACATAGGTTCCCCATGCAGGTGGGTCAGCAGGACAGCATATTGGTGACAGCAGTCTGCACGCAGCATGACATAGACACGTCTGATCACAGCTGTTACTCATCACCTTTCAATAGGTACTTTTCAAGTTCAGTAACATACAAGAGTGGTTTGGTTCTTGCAGATATGTTACATGGAAACATGGTGCCTGAACTGGTGTCTATGCTTACGTGCAATGTCAATCTTGAAACATGTGTGACTGAGCTCAACCGCAAACGTACTAAAGCAACACACGTTCCTATTGCTTGCACTGCTTTGGAATATGCTTATTGTAATACACAAAGGTGTTTGGAAGAATCTATGAGCGCCTTCTAGATCAAGGCATCATACACCCCAGCCAAGTACATGTCCACCCACATCTGCCTACGCATGAAGAGCTGTCTATCATTCATTGCCCAGAGTATCTGTCAGCCTTCTCGACATGCACCCTAGATGATAAAAGCTTGAGACGGTGAGATGAGGTCATAAGTCATATGTCATACTGACGCCTCTGAATGCTCAGCAGCATGGCCATAGGTTTGAGTCCATATGTATGGTTGCTTCACGGCACAGCTGCTGATCCTGCACTGGATACCTCATGCCTCTTCTCTTGGGGCGCTGACGGCATCAGAGTAATGCCCATGTTCACCAGGAGAAGACACTGGGTAGCTCAGCTGCACAGCACAGTCATAACTCTCGAACTTCAGTGCACCTGAATGCAAAGGACCACTCAGTGCAGAGTAACCAGAGTCAACTTCTAAGACCCGGACTCACCATTCGCTCAACAAAAGTATACCTACATATGTGGTAATTCAGTACCTTGCATAAACTCAGTGGATTTGCTGGTCCTGCTGCCCTCTTGTGCAGGATAGGCTTAGGCGCCACTACTAATACGCAGATCCTAGTTGACAGAACTAAAGCTGAAGTTGCAGGAACTCTGCTCACTGCACGCTTGGCCCTCCAACACGGCCTTGCATGCAACACTGCAGGAGGTACACACCATGCCTTTGCCGACTATGGCTCAGGGTTTTGCATCTTGAATGACTTGGGGTACACAGCACATGTGTTGCTGAATGAGAACATGGTGCAGCGGGTGTTGATCTTGGACCTTGATGTTCATCAGGTAGGTTGGTGCAGCCTACTGCAGTGGTGCGCTTCCTGCGGCTGACGAAGCACTCAATTCATATGTTTGGCATCATCATAATCATCCGTCAACACACTCTGAACCTCCATCTTCTGCACAGTCTGCTGCTATGGGGATCTGTTCCGTCACAATAGATTGCAGACTGTACAGTGAACAGCAATGCTTTAGCAAACAAGCAGGAAGTCCGCATTCTTCTTTTCAAGTAACATGCTGCCAGAATTTAGGTCGCGACCAGAATCATGCTTGATACTATTGTACAAATCAACTATGTAGGTGTCGCTGCTGATGCTGTGCCGCACTGTGTTGCTGTCCCAGGGTGATGGTACTGCCTCGATCTGTAGCAGCAACCCCAACATATTCACACTCTCAGTGCATGCTGAGTCAAACTTCCCAGCTCGCAAGCAGCAGAGTACTTTGGATGTTGGCCTAGCTGATAACATGGGGGATGTTGATTACTTAGCAGTGGTGGCTGAGGTGAGATCCAATGCTTCTCATGAACTTTGCAGGATGATTGTGGCCTGCCAAGAGTGCTGCTTTTGTTTCATATGTACACAGTGATAGTCAGTTATAGTCAATCAAAAGGATGATAATGCATCATGTCTTGTTTTGGAATTTAGAAGTTCCTGGATACAAGAAAAGACAACTGCCCAGGACCCCAATCCTCACCTCCTGACCATGCCAAGTTAGCAGCATACTGCAAATTGCCAGCTGGCTCGCTGTTATGTGACATGCATTCAGTGCTGCATTGCTGGCAGCTGCTCAGTGTACTCAATGTTGTGGGGGTTTCATGGCATGCTACAGGGCATGCAGTTGCAGGCTGTTGGCTGCAATCGGCCGACCTGAACTGTTAGTATGCCCTGGTGTGAGGTATGCAGTTATATACATCTACACCCTGTCACCGTGCAGGTACTACCAGATGTCCTCAATAGCTTCAAGCCCGACGTTGTGCTGTATGACGCTGGTGTTGATGTTCATGAGAAGGATCATCTGGGAAGATTAGCAATCACAGACCAAGGTGAGACACTTGGTCAGGACTACGACATTTGCCCATGCTATCATTGCAGCAGCATCTCGAAATATTATCTGCATCAAGGCAGCATCCATTCAGCATCAGCGCCAACTCCTCCTCAGGGATGGCATCTGCTATTACCCTGTAACTACTCTTGCAGACGGACATATTCCCTTGGGGCGACTTCGACCCATAGACTCACTATCAGACATGGTGTCATCTTCCAACAAATTGGTTGTTGTTGTTTATGTAGGGTTGCTGAGGCGAGAACTGCTGGTGCTTGACACTTGTCTGAGTCACGGTGTTCCTGTGGCAGGGTATGTGGGTGGTGGGTATGACACAGACCTCGATGTGCTGGCTGACCGACACATCTTGTTGCATAAGGCTGCTGTCAGGATGTGGACAGACCATGGACTGTGAAGTTCATGTAGTAAGCATAACCACGATGGAGTGCAAGATGCAGCAAAAAGCATGCTGGGCTGGGGATCCTTGCAAAGTTGTTGCAGCGTCGCACAGGTTGCTGCTTTGGATTCAAATTTGGATAGTGGCGGGCTCTAAGCATGGCACGGCCTGGGCGAGTAGCAAACTACTATCACTGCTGCTGGTACCACTGGTACAACTAGAAGCAGCGTGTTCAGTCTGATCATATTGTCAATGCATCCATTTTCCTGCACAGGCCAATTTCTCCTTTCTTAAAAAAGGAAAAAGCTTGTTTCTCTGCAGCTGCTATGAGTGAGAGCAGTTGCTGTACGAGTGCTGGTACCGTGACCAGTCCTATGAGCTGTATTTTCTTCAGCAGATACCGGCTTGTACTCAACCAATCGTTGAAAACAGTATTCACTGATTGCATTGATTGCTGTACAAGGCCGTAGTAATTGTGACAGTGCCACCACCTTTGGTCAGATGGTGTCACTGCCGCCAGTCTGCAGCAAACTCACTGAGTTGCGCAAGGATGAGGGACAGCGATTGCTTGTTGTCATCAGCCAGTCCGACTGGCAGTGCCATGGTT
>LWCB01004685.1:0-27999 GCA_001630525.1 Coelastrella sp. M60 | reverse complement strand
CGTTGTCATCGTGAGGGAGTTTCCCCAGCCCCCCCTTCTGCTTGGCATCCCCCCTTTTTTCCCCCCCCCCCCCCCCCCCCCCCCCACCTCGGCACGCACACCGTGCAGGGCAGATACTCCAACAAGCCTTGTTTCACCAGTAGCCCAACACTTGCAGGAAAACAAACCCCAGCAAGGGTCGATGACCAGGAGCAACCAACCACCACCACCACCACACCTTTCCAGCACACATGTGATACACTACCACGCAGCACAGCTCTGCTGACTCCCTACACTGCCGACTCACTACAGTCAGACTGAGCACAAAACCACGACACCCCCCCCAAGATCCCGTCCCCACTCACTTGGAAGCGTTGACTCTCCTGATGCGGGCTTGCAGGCTGTCCACAGTGTGCGCCATGAGCAGCGTCTCGTCCAGGTCAAACACCACCGCCAGGCGCCCATTGTGCATGAAGCTAGCCGCTAGATTGAGCAGGTTGGCAGGCACTACATAACCCCAGTATCCACCAACAGTACTTTTCTGACCTGTGTCACAGAAACCAAGAAAGGATATCAGGCTGCAGGCAGTATCATGTGCACAATCAACAGCATCTTTGTGTGGCATCTCACAGCAATCCAAGAAGCACGGCAGTCAGAACAATTGTTTCTGCCTGACACAGATGTGCGTCAGCCCCACCCACTCCCAAATGCATATCCATGACTTGTATACTAATGCACAAGGAGGAGAACAACACTTCCACACGAACAACCCCCACTTCCACACGAGTGACCAGTGCACACATGACCAGGGCATGTTCTACAACTGTGTTAGGCATATGTGTTGCATGGCCGAATTTGTTTTGACATGAAGCACATCAAGGGACTCGTTGGCCGTACATCAAGCAACAAAGAAAGATGCAGCATCAAAAGAGCAGCTGGCAAATGGTGTGTAGAGAGCCAGACTGATTGACACATGGTCAGAAGAGTGCAAGCATGGTATTCCTGCCCAAGGAGCAGGAGTACATGACTTTGCATCCTCAGCTTGAACAGGCTGCAGAGCTGCAAGCATGCAGGATCCTTCACCCATTGTGCTGGACTTCCTTATCCAGTCACCAACTGTTGGTGGCAGGCATGGCAGGGTGTAAAATGCATATGCAGGATCACAATGAGGTAAAGCAGGCACGGCGTCTCTTGCCACATGCTCAGAAGACGCGACACACAAATAGCAGATAACACCAATACAACAGATGACCTGGGAGCTTCATTGCTTTCTCCTGGTCACTGCCATGATATGCCACCCCCAGCAGCTCAACAACCGGCACCTGGACGGTTCCATTGAAATTGTTGGCTGTGTTGGATGCTGTCAAGCACCACCCAGCAAGGCACTACAACAACACACTGTATGGCCATACATGCAGCTGCTGGGCTTGAATAGCCTCCTTTGCAGCGCTTCATGTAGGCGCATGCTCATCAATCACTCAACTTCACTCAACTCCACAACCACGCACAAGCACAAATACGCAAGAACTGAGCAAGTCATGCACAACAGCAGGTTACTGGCGAAACATTGGCAGTTGCAAGGCACTTGAGTTGTCCAGCACAGCCACCAAGCCTGTCGAGACCATGTTGTTGCACTGGCTGGTCATACCAGGAGTCTGGGACAAAAGTCCCCCCCGCCCCAAGAGACACGCATTCTGAAGTACCAAGTGAAAACTGCAAACACGCTGATATAAGCCAGAAGCAGGCCAACAGCATGTACTGTGGCGTCAAAGCAGTTGTTGTACCTGTCTTAACCTTAACTGGCACCAGCACCAGCTCCTTGTCCAGCTTAGTGTCAAAGCGCACGACCATGGTCTGTTGTGCATCCAACTGCTGCTTATGCATGGCTCCAAATATAGATACAGAGCTGCAGGCGTGACAAAGCATCAGGAGCATGCACAAAATAGATTCTACAGAGCTAGGTCGTGACACAGAATAGCCTGCTATGTTCTCATTGTGCTCCAATGACAGCAATGGGTCCAGCTCATAAATGTGACGAAATGATGACATTCTCTGACGCTAGCTGCTGGTCTTACCTAGGATCCTCTGGATCAGGGGACAGCCTGACATCTGGGCCATTGTCTGCAAGCGCCAAGGAGATGGGTCATGCTTGCGGCGCGGCCGTAATCAAGATGGCACTGCAAGGAGCTTAAGACATATGTTCAAAAATTTATTTGTGCTGACTTACCTCCAGCAAGGGCGTGTGCGACAGCCAAAGCAGGTGGCTTCGGCAGACTGTTCGATTCAGGGGCGGCATACGACCTGCGCAAAGGCTTGATCTCAGGCTAGTTTACTTCTGAGGCAAGCATTGCAGAAGAATTAACAAGGGGGGCCCTGCGGGGTGCCCTTGGCCTTTGCATTCACCATGTACAGGAGGTTTCCACAACATCTTGTTGCAGAAGGCTGCCAAGGTCTTGTCCTATGGGTTTACAAGGCTTGCATATGCACTTTACAACTTGCTTGTCGAGCAAGCGAAGCTTGGTGCGTAGGTCGTTCATCTGTTGAGGCTTACTGCCTCGCAGCTGACGTCGATGTAGCCTTATGTACTCAAGCACCGGTCAGGAGCATGGTGGTATCCAACACTTGATTTGTGCAAAGGTGAAAGCAGCCCCTGATGCATGGCCATGTCAGGCCTCTAAGACTGCAGTCATGATCCGCAGGCTCCAGCTAGAGCGGTCGACATTTACTTTTTACCATCAGAGTACACTGTTCCTTCAACTGGATACCTCGCCCGTGGCTGTAACGAGACTGTTGACGACTTTTCCAAGGGGCGACTATGCACGTATGATGGAAGGCGATGCTATCATATCACTGCAGGTAAAACCTTCGGCTCACTGTCGAGGGCTCTTGTACAGCATTGTTGACACGGAACGAGTTCTAGCTGCTCTGTGTCAGCTCAGTTTTACCAACTAAACCTGACAGCCCTCTCGCATAGAACGGCACGGGAAATAACATATCGCAGTGGTTTCTACCAGATAATTTCAAGGCTTCAAGTGCCAGTTGCAAAAACTTTTGACCTGCACTGTTGAGGACTTTTCAGGCCTCAGTCGTCCTGGTCTGCTGCTCAGGAATGCCACATCTGCGGCGTGTATATATTGAGGTCTCTGCTGATGCAGCAGGGCCCTCCCTTTGACCATCAGCATGGCTGTTCAGGGGTTCTTCCCTTCGGCAAGGTGTCTCTGTCTAGTGCTGCCTATCCAAGCCGAGTCACAGCAATGACAAGATGCCTCACGCTAGTATTGCATCAAGCGGTGGGTATACCAGCGAAGCAAGAAGCTTCCACAGCTGCAGACTTGTTGCAGTGCTGTTCGTACTGTTGGCATCGTGTCCTCGTTGCGCGCAACCGCGGGAGCAGCAGCCAAGGCATATGCAGCGATGGTTTGATAACGTAGACAGCGATAGGGATGGTCAACTGCAGCAGCAAGAGCTCAGGAGGTTTATTGGAGCTAGCCTGGGACCTACCGATTACAACACCAAGAAGAAGTTAGACGCAGCCATAGAGCAGATCACCGGCAAGCTTGATGGAGATGATACTGGGTTTGACATCAGTATTCTTGAGATGGATCAGTACCTGCACAATGTTCTTCAGGTACGAGAAGTATGCCTCAGGAAACAGACCATCACACAGATGACAGCATCATGGCGTTTGTGCAGCGATGAATCTCTGCATACTTGACCATCAGCTTCAAGCATCACTAATGAGATTCAAGCTGCATTGAAGTTTTGATGCGTTGAGGTGAATTGCAGGTGCATCCGAATTGCTGAATTCCATCTTGCAATGAATGATGCAGCACTCTTGCAAGTATCTGCCTGTCTGCTATGGTATGGTACGCAGGGTGTCAGGGTCTCAGACTGGATTACACACAGCTTGGGCCTGCCCCAGTATGCTCAAACGTTCAAGGATAATGCTATTACTGTAAGCAACGCATGCTTCAGCTTGCCTGTCTTGCCGCCCACATGTGTACAGTAGTAGTAGACAGTTGCAGACACCAACACCATCAGCGCTGTAGCAGCATCAACAACACCAGCATCGGGTTACATCCATGTACCGTCAAGCACATGTCACAGCCAACATGTCACCCAAGCTCAATCCTTCACCAAAGGTAGCACAATGCTGTCAAGGTGGTCAGAGCATCATGGGCTCTGTTGTGGAGTGCTTATGCTGTTGCTTGCTTAGGGGTCCACTCTTACCTTATTCTCTCCTGGATCAAGCTGATTTCATATCTACTTCTTTGCCCTTGATTAGGTGCTAGATTTCCCCATGCTGGTCAATGATGGGGGGAAGTTGCTTGAGAGGGAGCTGATGGTAGGACAAGTAGTGTGCCATCTCTGATCACATGAGCATATTGCTTCGTATGTCCCATTGTTGCAGCAGCTGCAATCAGGTGCATTCCTGAAGCACTTACAGAGCTGATTCCTGTAGCTCATTGTGTAGGACCAGCTGATCATGTATGCTACTGCACCAGCGCATGCAGCGTTGTGATCATTGCACTAGATCTAGCTGTCAAAAGCAGCCTAGGATCGCCCACGTGCAACTACTTTAGTACAATGTACAGGGGATCATCTACTTGTGCTAGTTGTTGCTCTGCGGTCTCAAGCTGCATAGATGCAACACCATATCTTATTGTCCACAAGCCCTCTGCCTCGTCTGCTGTTTGCCGCCTGTCGCTGCTCAGGTCACTCGTGTGCTGCATCGTCAGAAGATCATCAAGGCCATGCAGCGACAGATGTTGGGGTTGGGCGCAGAACCAGGATCAATGTCTCAGTTTCAGTGCATGACAGCTGCCAACAGTAGCAGCAGCGCTGCAGCATCAACACTTGACTTGCCACACTCTACAGAGCATTCTTTCGAACCAGTAGATCAGGCAAAAGCCAGCGGGGCAGGAGACATGACAGCAGGACCAAACCATGTGATCACTTGTACCTGGGCTGCACCACAGACAGCTGGTGAGCCACCACTTCACAAGTATGTTCTTGAGCGATTCTCCTTACAGCAACCTGGTGCCAGATGGGAGGCAGCAGCCGAACTTGACGACACTCTCATGACACGCTTTACAGATGCTGTACAGCACCCAGGGACGTACCAGTACCGTCTGGCAGCCTGGAACCTTTATGGACGCAGCCCATTTGTGTTCAGCGACCATGTGGAGATGCATTTGGTGCCCACAGATGCAGTAGGCAGCTGGTACGAGGAGCATCGGCAAGGAATGCGTGCCAAGCACAGACTACAGCAGGAGCAGGTGCCAGCTTGTGCAGCAACATCACTTGTTGAGCAAGGCAGTATGCAAGGGGTACTGCAGATGGATCCAAATGCTGCTGGTGTTGCAGGAGCTTGTGCTGACAGTGGGGTGGTCATGTCAGACAACCCCCAACAGCAGCAGCAACCAGATGTTGAACAACAACAGCATGCATTACGAGAACTAGCATGGTCCTCTCCTCAGCAGTATAGTATCAGTCCTCAAGAGCATCAAGACTGGCAACAGCAGCAATGGCAGGCCCACTCTACAGCGCCAGCAAGCGCTTGTCAAGCTGAAGACACTAGATGCTCAGAAGATGAGTGTCACACTGCTTTGGTGTCACCAGAGAGTTGCCGACCTGCAGCCACAGACAGGCGGGACGTTGCAGCCACGCAACTAGCAGCTGCAACAGCTCAGCACCAACATCTAAGTGTCATCTGGGTGCTGGACCGAGAAGCATTTTCAACAGCTTCTGATCTGCCACGTAGCTCTGCTGGCACTGTAGGCCAAGCACAGCTGCTGGCGAGCATGCAGGCAGCAGCAGCAGACCCAGGCAGCACCACCAGCAGCAACATTAGCAGATTGGCCTATGCCCAACAGTCATCTGGTCTGTTGTCCTTGGTTGGCACTTGTGTATGGCCATGGCTTCAAAGGATGTTGAACAGCTTATTGCTCCTGGTGCTGCCCTTGCTGGTGCGGCTGCTGCCAGTCCCTGTGCTGAATCAGTTGGCAGCAGCAGTGGTGCGGATGATCAACTTGCTGCCATTGCAGCTGCAGCAGAGGTTGCTGCTGTATTCACCCGGCAGAAGTCAGGCTCACGGTGCAACAATCAACACCAGAAGGGGTTCTACTAGTGGTGATCACCTGCAGGCTGTAGCAGCAAGCTCCAGCAGGCAAGCATCTGCTTGCAGCACAAGTGTGCAGCAGCACACAGCAGCAGTAGGTGCTGACAGTGAAGCAGTGTGGGTTACGGCAGCAGAAGCAACTCAGGTCGGGGGTCATGCTGCTGATACATCTGCAGGAGTTCACGGCTCTTCTCGAGCAGTGAATGCTAATGCAGCAGCAGAAGTCTGCACTCAGGTTGAGCCTTCCTATTGGCCACGTACCACTACTGCTGATCTCAGGCTATCTGATCATCATAGTGCTAGTGCCTTGCCTGCCCTCCAGCAGGTAGAGTTGACACCTGCAGCAACCAGGAACTGTAGCACTCGGGGCAGCATGTGTGCAGCAGCTGCATCACAGGAGGAATACGAGACAGCAGGAGCAGTGTCGGCAGGGGATACAAGAGTTGTTGAGCAAACACATCCTGGCCGCACAGCCGGATGGCTGTCAGCTGAGGCACAAGACAGTGTACTGGTGTCCACTGAAGAGTGTGGGGTGCAAGTGAACTCAGTTCAGAAAGGGCCTGGCAAGAAGGTCTGCGCATTTCCAGGGTGAGTGCTGGACAAAAGGAGCTTATCGGCAGGTGTTGGTACTCACAGCAGGACCCAGTTGCCTCATCGAGTACCTTCTTAGCCTAGATATGTATCTTCTTGCTGTGCTTTGCTTTGTCACTGAGTTCTATCTGGTTGCAGCAGCCTTCCAGTATGTCATCGACGGGTGCTTTTCCTGTGATATCTAACTAAGACCTATTGTCTTCTGGTTTCTGCTTCTGGTTTCAATGTCGTGTGTTGTGCAGGTGTGAGCAGCACTTTGACTTGCGGCATTTCCGTGCCCTGCGGCAGCGGCACTACTGTGGTCGTTGTCAGCAAGCCTTCTGCCTGCAGCACACTGCTTACAGCACACATGGAGCCAGTGGCAGCTGTGGCGCAGAGTCACGCTGCGTGTGCGTCGACTGCTTGCAAGACTTTACCCCTGAGTATAGGATGTTCCTGGCGACAAGGAACACACTGAACAGCAGAAGAACAAGGAGTGGGCCTCCAGGAAGCAGCAGCAGTGATGGCAGCTGCAGTACAAACAACAGACAGCTACAGAGTAGCAAAGCTGGGCTAAGTTTCAACCTGGGAGAAGTCAGGACACCATCAGCAGCCACCCCAGTTGGTGCAGTGGAGAAAGGAGTGGTTACTGCTGAGTCTGATCCGGGCTACCTTGATGGCAAGAAGGGTTTTCACATGGCCCGTAGGAATTGGACTCATAAGTCAAGTCCAGACCTACAAGTGCATGAGCGACAGCAGCATGTGGCTAGCTCTGGCAGATCAGTGCGCTTTGGCAGTCACCGGCGTTGCAGTCACCCAGGGGTCGACCTTCAGAGAGGGAATGACGGCTCAAGTGATGGTTTCATGATTGATCAGCTGCTAGAAGCTGGTGCTGTCGGCAGCAGTGGTAGTGTGCTGGGAAAGAAACTCTGGGCTCGTGGTCTGGCAAAGGCCAGAGCAGTAGTGAGGTTCAAGCAGGCAGGTCAGGAGCACAGACAGTGAAGCAGCTTGCAGGGTTTTGAACTACGTAACTGCCTCAGCAGCATTGATGCATCTGCAAGCGCCCCATACCCAGTCAGCCAGGTGCTGGGGAGCATTGCCAGCTCCTGTAGAACTGCCGCGCTAGCACCAGCAGTCTGCTGTCAGCTAGTGTCGGTAGTTGCTGTCAAAGAGTGAAGCTTTGAGTTCAAGAGAGTGTGTCAGTCACCATTCTGAAGCGTCTTGCAAGGCAGGCTTTGAGATGTTTCAGTGGATGTCATGCTGGTGCCGGTGACTGGGTGGCTCTGTCAGCATGTCAGCCAACAAGGGCATATTCCTCGGCTGCACGTCTGCAATATGCGCTTTAGTATGTAAAACGACTGCAAGCTCTTTGTGCTTCGCAGCAATGTCCGATACTGGGATAGCAAACGTACAGCAGTGCGCCATCACATCGACATGACAAGCGATCTTGATTTACAGCAGTGTTTGAGAGTGGCCAAAGATGCAGCGTTAGCTGCAGGATCTATCATCAAAGAAAGCTTCAGCTCTAGTAAGCAGATACAGCAGAAATCATCGCACGTGGACCTGGTGACAGCAACGGACAAGCAGTGCGAACAAGTGATTAGAGACATTCTCATACAGCAATACCCGAGCCACAAGTTCATAGGAGAGGAAACTGCAGCTGATGCAGGAGGCCAGGGCGAGCTGACAGACGAGCCAACATGGATGGTAGGGCCTGGAGAGCAGCAGTACTCAGCCAGTGTAGCCACAGAGTCACATTATTCTGATACGTGTCATCCTGCAGTACTTCAACGGAATCACACGTTGTTATGCTAAGTGGCAATGCCAACTGACTGCTACCAATCAATGCAACAAAGCTGGTTTCAGTCTGCTTCTATGTATCGCCATGCTGAACATTCCCACAACCTGATGTATAAATCAATATGCAGGTGGATCCTTTGGACGGCACCACCAATTTCGTTCACGGGTATCCATTCACCTGCGTATGCATTGGACTCACGGTCAATCGCCAGCCAGTAGTTGGAGTAGTACACAACCCCATGCTGGATGAATTATTCACAGCAGTAGCCGGTGGAGGAGCATTCTTGAACGACCACCCAATCAGAGTGTCTGACAGGAAAGGTACGCTCTGAAAGCACTCGAACACTTGCGTGTGTGTGGCTAAGACTGCAGCAGGATTACTCACAGCGGTGATGCTTTGTCTCACACTGTGCTCAGCATCAAATGGCATCTACCAGGGGCTCTCAAATGTATGAGGTAGTAGCCTTTCCTCAATTCCTGGAAGATGCTTGGCACTGTATGGACAGCTAAGGTGCATGCATTGAGCATCATGGCATGCATGCCCAATGTGATATCGACCGTTGGCAAGTCTTGCTTCTCAATGTTGCACAGCCTGCGCAGTCCTTCACCCACTTGTCCAAATTGTGGTCTTGTGTCCCTGCCACTACACTGCCGCTGCAGAGTTGAAAACGGCCCTATTTGCTACTGAAGTGGGCACCATGCGTTCTCCTGAAACTGTTGCAGCTGTTTTTGACCGGATACAAACACTTACCAGCCACATGCGAAGGTATGACAAGCTCCGCCGCACATTGTGAAATTCTGCACCCACCACGGACATGAATAGCTGTGTCTTGGTCACAACTCATTGGGTTGCTGATAGTGGACCTGTAAGCGTGATGCATTATATGACCAAGGCATCCTGATCCATCAAGGTATTAAGAGCTGCATGATTACTAGCTCAGCCATCTGTGCATGACAGACGAGGCTACCTTCCAGTAAATCGTAGTGTCTGACAGCCACTCTCGCTGCTACTGCTGCTGTAGTGTTCGCTGCTGTGGGTCATGTGCAATGAACCTGGCCGGTGTGGCCTGTGGCCGCTTGGACGCCTTTTATGAAATTGGTTTCGGAGGATGTTGGGATGTGGCAGCAGGTAAGAACTCAATCTCGTTGAATATGCCATGAACTTAGCGCTCTGTGCTCTTTGGTTCAAGTTGCAAACGATAAGATGCAGGTTCTGCATCACTGAAACTGCAGTTTGTCAATCAACATCAATAATCCATGGGGCACTGCTAGTTGCATAAACGAAGACAAAGCAAAGGAAGAATTCTTCTTCAAGGCGATCCACATGTTGCACTGCTGGCAAACTATTGTACTGTGCTTTCTGTCCTGCTTGTTTAGGCGCGTGTATCTTGAGAGAAGCTGGCGGGTTACTGCTTGACCCCTCAGGAGGTCCCTGGGATGTGATGAGCCGAAGAGTACTAGGCAGTAATGCTCACATAGGGCCAGCTGTAGCACAACTGTTAGCAGGGTGTAAGACTAGTGAAGAAGAACCACAGCAGCCACCACCAGCAGCAACAAGGGATACAAGCCAGTCAGCAGCAAATGGGGTTTGAAGTATGCTGTGAGGCAGCTGCAGCTTTGTTTGGCTTTGTGGCAGGTGGCAGAGGGATCAGCCAACCGGCTGGCAGGCAGCCGACTGGCTGCAGGAGATGGTCTCTCAATACCATAGGATGCTGGTCTACTGTTGCCAATAGCAAATGTTATGCTCTATGTCTGTGAACTATAAGTCACTATAAGTTCAGAAGGACAGCACCAAGTATCGCTGAGCCGTATGATACGGCTTTGAGTGTGGGCCCCCGTTCGTGTGCGGTCTTGGTATGCAGGTTGTATGTTGCATGGCTAGAGTTCTCATGCAACATTCAGAGAAGAATCTTATCACTGTAACCTTGTCATCAAGTTTTTCTCTCCTTACTGGAATTCAGGTACTGACCCAATGTTACTGCAGGTGTCAGGTGTCACCGCAGACTCAAGTCGGACTTGAATGCGCAAAAGCATACCATCTTGATTTTCGATCATCCAGCTAGGACTACTGACAGCACTGATGGCACCGGTCTGTCTCATGGTCTTGATAATGCTTTCTATGCTGGCAGATGTAACTTTACACCTTTCAGAATAACAAGCAACACAAATTCACCAGATGCCAATTGGTTGAAGTGTGATTCATATAAAGCAATCAACAATCTGCTCAATTCATGCTCGCAGCAGAAACTGGCCGCAGGGTGGTCAGAACCCGGTTCCGCAGGCTGCAGATGGGGGCCATGCTTGCTGTAGATTCACACCAGTGACTTCTGCTATGCTTTGGGCAGGAGTCCTCGACAGAGATGTCCTTGACAAGATAAAGCCAACATGATCAGTCTTTTGACAAAATATTCATCAACTTCAGCCGAATATGTCAGGCACGTGCACAGGCATCTCTAACACCGATGCCCCTGTCATACGCTCCCGAGCTCTAAAAGCCGCAACCTCACCAGCCGCAACAAAGTCAATAACAACTTGCTTGCCCGCTCGTCTTCCACGCTCTTTGCTGCTGCCAAACACTGCTGCTAAGCGCCTCTGCAAGATCTCCTTGCTTTGTGGCACATCATATTGAATCAGCAGAGGCAAACCAAGTGGCAACAGCTCCCGGCTCAGGTGCTTCAGTACTACATCACTTGTCACAATAGCTAGCGACCTATTGTCTGATGACAATGAGGCATTGTCTGCCACTGCTGCTGATGTGCTGCTATTGGAAGTTGCGCTCACTGCTGGATCTGCAGCCGCTGTTATGTCACTCTGGGTGGCTGTATCTGCTGGTGTACCAGGCTGCTGATGACTGTGCGGCTGTGGCTGCTGCTGCTGATGGCGCTGTTGTCCGTCATTTTGTTGAAGCCCCACTGACGCAACTGCTTGCAGCATGCAACAGCAATATGCACAAGTCACACACAACTGATGAACAGAAAGTAAAAACCATCTTTTATAGAATTCATTTTTTATAGGAACCATCTTTTCAAAACTGCAACACATCCAGCAGAACAGGTGAAGCATCTAGTTTACATAGTCTATAGTCTATGTAAGGCACTGGTTGGTTCTCTTTACCACAACGACTGATGACACTTGGAGTCATTTACCACCATTTGCTGCTGAGTGCGATTCTATAAGACCTCATGGATTGAACAGCCCAGTTATTGAGGTGTGGCAGGCACACGACATCCGTGATAAACGGTGACAACAGATGGTGATAATCTTGTATGTGAAAATCACCCCTCACCTTCAGCTTGTTGGTTTGGCAATCTGCCCCGGAGTTGTAGTATTTGCTGCTCCATGTCATGAAGTTCAAGATCCGCATGCTGCAAAGCAGTAGGAAGCAGCATTCATGGCTGGTCAGCTGCCATTCAGTGCTATAAACATGGCACTCTATACATGTAATAGAAGGATGATGGTGTGGGCAATTCTGTTACTCACAGACTTGAGGCAGACCCCAGCAAATCAGGACTTGACCAATCAGCTGTCAGTGTGTTCAAATGCGTTCTAAAAACGATGCACAACTCTGTATGTCTTCGCACCAGCTGATGGTAAACCAAAACCCTTGCATTGAGACTGACAGTATGGCTTGACTAGAGACTGGCAGAACCAGTTGCTATTGGGAAATTGACAGTTTTTGGAATGGCTGTGAGATACAAGCAAATGAGGAAAGCCTCTGTGTAGTGGCTTACCAGCACCCCGATATTGAACCCTTTACAGGCTGTCAGTGCGTGAACCACAGCATCAACAGAGTCCCGGGAACTGCACGCAAGATGCATTACAAGCAACAACAGCAGCTTTGTGAGGGATGCAACGACATGCACACGACAGCCACAAAGAGTCCCCTTGCTCAGGCTCTACTGTCATGCTGCAGAGCTCTCTTTGCTTCCTACTCACCTGCATGTTACTGCTAAGGCCAACCTGGTGTCTACTTCAAGCGCCTGTAACAACTCTACTAATGTTGTCTGCATGTGCACATCAGCAAACACAAACTGGCTTGCATGATGATGCTGGATCAACAATGTCTTTCGAAGCCAGGTGATCACGGCAGGAGGCGGAGTCCAATAGTGTAAGGAAATATGTCATACCAATTTGGCGTCAGCTTCTCCTACGGCAACGTAATACTGTCTGACCCCAGCAGAAGACCTCTCCATGCTGCTGCTGCCTGCTTCCTTTTTTAAGCTTCGGTACTGACACAGTAGAAGCAGCCAGCAACAAGACTACATACTGCAGCATCCATGAGAAGTAAGGAGTCGGGTGCGGTGAAAAGGGATGCGCGGGGGGTCCAGATGGGGATCTCCCGAGGTCCCAGACTGTTAGGACTGTGTTAGGTGTCTGCCTCACATGTAACAGTAGCATCGATCAGAGGTGGTAGCTTGATAGTTTTAGCAATGTAGAGGCTCTGAACAACACCTGCTCCCTAAAACATCGGCACGCTTTTCAGTGTCAGCAAGTTTGAAACGCTCACAATTGCTGGATCACGAACTTGCTCAATAGTGCTAGGTATTCCGTGATCATTCAGTTAACTTGCACAATGTACACTCTTGGCAAAGGCACATTTGGCAGGGCGTGCTGCCGTCTGTCCAGTCCAACAGTAGCAACACGCATTCAGCCAGTGAAAGCTGTAAAATTAGAGAAGGAAGTTGAGAAGAAAGTTGAGGGTGCGTAACCGGCATATACGCACTTGACTCACTGAGAACGCCAAGTTTGCTGACCTGGGCGTTGAATTGCAGCGGAGGAGGTGTTTACAGAGGGGCCTGATGTAGCGCCGTCAACAGTAGAGGTACGAGGTGCTTGAGTACATAGTAGTTGCCATCCGCCTGCCGGGTGGTTGACCAGCGTGATGGCGTATGTGCAGTACCACCCTGGTGCACTTGCTGCATTGCTCAATAAGCGTGCTGCTGCCCCTTTTTTGTATGCACCGCGTACACACATTGTGTGATTAGTTGATCATTGTATACCCTGACCTCTTACTGCTTGCAGGTACAGCAGCTGCTGAACACCATCGTGGCTGACACAGAGATTGCTGAGATGGAGCTCAAAGTAAGCAATTTGTACTTGCTGTCTCGCGCACAGACCGCACAGGAGGTTACAATGCTTAGGAAGCGCGCCGGATTGTGTCGCCTGTCAGATGCTAGGTCGATGAATTGCTGTCCAATGATGTGGACAGCAGCAGTAATGCTTCTAGGCTGGTCGCTCTGCAACTGTCAGTGCTGGTTTGATAACAGTTGCATAAGCAACAAAGCAAACAAGCACCAGATGGGAAATACAATCGGCGTAGACCCTTGGCTTTCACGGGCTTTCCCTAGTACCACTGCAACTTGACTTCGTCTCTATTGTCATTGAACTGCCCATCATCTTGCTGTGACACAGATGGGCACCTTCCACCTCAAAGTACGGCGCGACATTGATGGACCTGCAGCAACAGCAGCAGCAGCACCAGTGTTGGCAGCAGCACCAGCACCAGTGGTAGCAGCAGGACCAGCAGTGCCTGCTTATGAAAGTGTTGAGGTTGAATCACAGCAAAGCATTGACGAGGGAATGGTGTATGTGACAACACCAAAGGTACGGCCTGAGCATCTGCTTAGTCCTTGAGTTGTGTGTGTCATTAGCGGCACTTACTGCGAGGCAGACAGCATGATGCACTGAATGAATGCAGTGGGAAGAAGTTCTGGAGTGTGAACTCGGTCTGTGACTCAGCAACAATCAAACTACAAGCCGCCATACACCACAGCTTTGAAGCACGATATGACCACTGCTGGAGTAGCTGTTGGCACCTTACTTTCAATCTTGCTTGAACTTATCATGGAAGGGGCATTGTCAAGCTACTGTCAGCCAACATGTATTGTTCACTTGGTGGTAAATAATCTTGTTGACCCCATACATGTGACATTGTCTCAAGGCGAATCTGGCATGGAGTTCTATCTTCAACCCACACACTCCGCAACAACATGCTTGCTACTAGTTTCCGTTAGATACTTGCTCATAAAGTTTTTGGCATGCTGCTGAATCCGACATCCACTCCTTAATGGTTGCATATTTGATGCCACAGCTTTCATAGTTGCAATTGTGTTATGTCACTGCTATCCCCAGGTCGGTGTTTTCCGTCGTGGCAAGTATGCTGGTGGTAAGAAGGTTGGCAAGGGCAATGTTGCCAATGCCGGGGATCAGGTCAAGAAGGGCCAGACTCTGGGTTACGTGGAGCAACTGGGAACCTTTGTGGAGGTCAAGGTGCAGTAACTTCCAACACGTCCATTCATGTACTAGTGTATACTTTAGTTCCAATATCGTTGCATCATGAATGTGTATCTCAGGCACCCCAGACCCCAACTTGGTATACAGGTGGAGGTCTACAGGCAATTGCTTCATGTCAGAGCTGTCTCACGCCGAACTAAGAAAGACTTTATGTTTCTGGTTTCTTTGTCGGGTACATGCAACTTGCCATGATGTTGCTCTCAAACATATGGTGTTGTTTCTGTTCATGCAGTCTCCTCAAGCCGGTGAGATTGTGGCATATCTTGCTGAGGAAGGTGATGCTGTTGAGTACAAGCAGCAGGTGGTAGAGATAGCACCATTCTTTGGAGGTCACATCATTGGGGACAGCAAGTACGCTTAGATGACGAGCGTACATTGTCGGTCATGGCTGATCGTAGGATTGAGGAATGGTGCCATGCGCTGCCAGCTTTTGCTGTGGTGTAACACTGCAGTGCAAAACAGCAGCATCAGGAAGATGCATTTTTGTCAAAGAAAGATTCAGTGTTTACATATTCTCTTAGCAACAGATCAACAGGCTGGGGCAGGAGCCGCCGCTGCATGTCGTAGAGCATCTGCCATGAGCTAGCTGGAGTCCTCAACATGCAGCTGAGGATGCTTCTGGGATGGGGCGCGGAATTGACTGGATTCAACTTGTTGCTATGGCTGCTGGGTAGTTTATACTGCATGCAGCAGAGCTAAAGATGTGAGAGTTCATCAATGTCAACTGTGAGATGGTGACAGCAGCTGCTAGTGTTTCTGCTTGGCACACAGCTGGGCTGCAAACACATTGGAACTTGCGGCTGTTGCATGATAGGAAATTATGTCTGCAAAAAAGTCCGACTGCTGTGTCTGTAACACACTTCTTATTGTTGCACTTGGGCGTGCACACATAAGTTGGCTACTGACCTGCATGACGGCCAGACAGATTTGCTGGTGCTACTAGCTACTAGCTAGCAGAATATGAGCACACCAAGATCAGCAAACTGCTTCTGTGTGCCAGCTATATATTGCACCTGCCTCTAAGAGTTGGTTATACATACAATGCACACTACTACTTAAGGAGACTCTAGCATGGGCAGAGTGGGGCCGCCGCCCCACTCACACTGGTGTGTTTGCTGCCATCTGCGTTCTTTTCAGGTAATATGAGGTCGACTTTGGGCGAAATCTGGGTTCAGAAGCACATCTCTTTTTGTCAATGACACGGCTCTGGGTGGCGGTCCCAGTGCATATTATTCAGCTGTACTAGGCATCTTACTTGTTGCATGGCTAACTTGTTACATTGTATACTATGAGCCACCTCTGCAAGTTGCAGTCACCTTGTTGCATGCGGAAAACCGAGTAGCGGGTCATGCATACACTCAGGCCAGCTGCTTTATTGTGTGTTTGCTTTTTACCATGCTCAGTCACGCGTTCAGTGACTTTGAAAGTGTTTTTTAGTAAACTTGCTTACTTGGTTATGTAATGAATGCCTTGATGTAGCGCCTCCAAGGCGTCCACAGGCTTCAAGCATGGCATGTATGCCAAATGCCGAACTAAATATTGTTATGTGGTAGTCGTTTGTGCTTCTCGGCCCCTTTGGGACATCATGGAGCCGCGAACCCCCTTGACAATGTTACGGACAGCTGTTTTGAATGAAGCAGAGCACATGCCATGTGACCGTCAGTGACGGTCCGTCACACAGTGCTGGAAAAATTCCATTGTTACTGTTGCGACACGAATCCGGGCATCAAGCATGCCATGCGTCAGGGGTATTCATTCCTTGCCATTGGCCTGTAACCTTGAAACGTAGGAACGGGCAGCTCACGGCTCCCACCTGACGCGTGACAAGATGTGAGTGCACAGTTAACTATCAATGACCCTTCAGATGTGATCATTCCTCATCCATAAGAACCATGGACCGTCTGCTGGATCGAGCCTTCAACCAAGTTCACGGAACAGTACATGCAGTTACTGGTGCAGCTGCTGCGAAGGAAAAGCAGCAGCAGCAAAGCAGGGAGGATGCGTTACGCAGCCTTACCGCCCCAATGACAGCCGAGGATGTAGTGGAACGCATAGGTCTGGCTTTCAAGGATGGTGATTATTTCAGGTAGGATGGTCCTGAAGGATTCTGATGCTTGGCGGACTGCAAGCATAGGCAGCAGAGTATGGCAAGCAATATATTGTTAATGCTGTTTGTCGTGTTGCACTATTGCTATGTTGAATCTACACCAAGGCGGTCCTACAGGAACAGTGATGGCTGCTGTCTATGCCAAGGGTTGTCTTCTGCATTCATCACAACAGCTACATCGTCATGCTGGTGTCCTTACCTCAGGCTTCATGTTGATCATGTACAGGCTGCTTCAATTGCCTGGGCCAAGATTAAACCAACTAGGCAAAGCAGAGTGGCCAGTCTCCAGCACTGAGCTCAGTAAGGCTTTCCGGAAGCTATCCATACTTGTGCATCCTGACAAGAATCCAACTGCAGAAGCCAGGCAAGCATTCGAGCAACTTAAGCAAGCATACAACGAGCTGAAGGATGCCGACAAGTTGGTAAGGTAGCTGTCACAACCACATCAGGTGCCTGATGATAGCCGCTATTCAGACCAAGAACATTCTAGTGCTGCTTGTGCAGATGCTACAGCAGGGTGGATGGCAGAGTTTTCCTGTGACCACCCTTGCTGTGTGCCACGTCAGTGAAACATAACCAACTCTCTTCTACTGCAGTGATAGGCGACTCCCACAATGCGAAGGAACACTTGCAAGCTGCAGCCAGCGTTGTGTAGCAGTCTGTTGCTGTGTATCTTCTAAATCACAAAAAGCGTCTTCTAAACTTCCAAGGGAAGCATGTGCTCAGCCCAGCCTGCAGAGATTGGTGCAAAACTGTGTGTTTGCCTGCCCAATCTGCAGGCAGTGAGGCTAAGAGAAGCGGAGCCAGCCCTGCAGCGAGCAGCTGAGCGAATTGCTGCAACTGCAAGCATGGCTGAGCGTGTTGAGATGAATGCTGCAGCAGAGGAAAGGAAAGCAAAGCTTCGTCAGGAAGAGGTATGGGTAGTGTGCTGCAATGTGTTGGATGCAGGTTGCATGTGGCATGAATGCATCTTCCATCTGTAAGCCAGCAATGCGGTTGCAGGCAGGGAATCACAGCACAGATATGCAGGCAAGTGGCAGAGAAGAAAGTCTAGACTGTGTTTGCATGTTGCAGCTGTCTGTGTTGCAGTTCATAGATGACACTACCTGCTGTGAGACACTTGAAAAATGGAAAGCAGATTCTCGGGTGAGGCACAACTATTGTACATGCAACTGTGCACCTGACAAATTGACTGCAGGCTCGCAGCTTCCAAATCGAAATCCAGCAGCAGATGCGGCGGCGGCAAGCAGAAGCAGCTGAGAAGAAGCAGAGGTTGCAGTCCAGCAGATATGGCAGGATGGAGGACAAAGACAGCATAGATGATACATACTTAGGCCAAAGCAAGCATACAAGGATGAGTAGCAATGCTCAGCAACACCATAAGACTGCTGATGATGATGAGGAGAGCAGCGATGATGAGTATGCCAACAGACGAGTTGCTAAACGACGGAAAAGACCTACTTTCATGTGACCTTCCTGTGTTTCAGCTTCTGGTTACTGGCAACGGACCCGAGAGTTCTTGCACTTCAATTTCTCAATGACAAAGCCTGAAGTGTTAAGACGCATGTAGCTGCAAGTACCACCCATTGTTTTGCTAAATCCCATGGCATTGTCAAGCACCATCATCATGCATGCCCCCGAGGGCAGCTGCAGAAGGTCAAGAGCTTGTGTCACAATGGTCACTGACAGTATACCGTTTCAGTAGTCTGAGGGCACCAACAACAAATATATCTGGCTACCTTTTCTAAGGCGCTGCGATGAGTTTGCTCAGAGTTCTGCCATTCTTCATCAAGAAGGGTCATGACCAGCAAAGGCACAGCAGCAGCCACGGCAGATTCAAACTTGTAAGACAGCTGCAACCCCCACATCCCGTATCGAACAGCGTACGTCAAGTGATCGATATCTGTCAATCGGTGCTTACCTTCAGCATAAAGGCCCGCTGGGTTGCCTTATGGCCATATCTTCAGCAGTGCAGTCACAACGATTGCACTGTCTGCACACAGCCGCACGTCTGACTTGCCTGCATCGAGGATTTGAAAGGCATCACAATATACTGCTCCGAGTACAGTCAATTACCGCCCCATTGCTGGCGCTCAGTGCGTCCAGCAGCAGCGCATCACAGTGTACTGCGTTTGGCGCTATGGTACAAGACAGGATCACGCTGACAAAAGAGGAAAGGGAGCTATTCGACATCCTCATTGCGGCATCACAGTTTGCTGGAACGAACACGGTGCTTCGAGCAGCCGGGGGATGGGTGAGAGACAAGTTGCTGGGCAAAGAGTCCAAGGACATTGATATTGCCTTAGACAACATGCTTGGCAAAGATTTTGCAGACAAGGTAGGCATTTTGGGTGTGAAATATACACAGGCAGTCTCCTTACAGTAGCGGACTCTGGGGTGTGATGGTGCTTGCCCTAGTTGCATATGATTTCATGATGGCAGGCCATGCATGGGATTGTTGCTGTGGCACTAGCAGTCAAGCATAGGTAGTTGATTGAGTGCCCAGCAGCGAATGACATCCCTCACCATCCATCACCCCCATTGCCATCAATACTCAACAGCTTGCTTGCTGCATTGTGGATTGATGCATAGTTGAACACCTGCATACGATACACCATGGCAGTAACATCATCCACTGCAGGAACCCTGCAACTTGCCTGGATGGTTGCATAATTGAATGACAAAAAGACAAGCGGGTTTCTGCCCACTGGGACAGTGCATCGTGTCCCTGACTGCGCTGGTGTCTGCACAACTACTTGCAACAATAGCAGCCCCAGCTGTCTGACTGTTCATGCCTGTCTGACTGTGCATGTGGTGACATGTACTGCTCTTTGCAGGTCAATGAGTATCTGGCATCCCAGGGCAAGGAAACCCATACCACAGCAGTCATACACAGCAATCCCGACCAGTCAAAGCACTTAGAGACGGCCCGCATGAAAGTAAACTCCTTGTGGATCGACCTGGTCAACTTGCGCTCTGAGACCTACGCTGATGGCAGCAGGATACCAAAGATGGAGTTTGGCACTCCTGTGCAGGATGCCATGCGAAGGTAAAGGACAAGCGGTCTTGAGGCAATGTCATGAAGCTTTTTTCTGCTGCTTTCTTGCGCTGCCCTGGTTCTTTTGGCCACAAGTGTTGATTGCAGCACAGATAACCTTGGTTGTTATATATAAGCACACTAACAAGTGATATCTGCAGGACAAAAATGAGTGGTAGAGCCTAAAAGTGCACATGCCGTGACTACTTGGACCTGCCTGCACCAGTTCCGAACTGTACGGTACAGGAAGCAGCAGGACCTGGTATGGACTTACATGCCTGATGTTGTGCAGCTGTAGCCGCTGCTATTGCCAAGTGTCAGTTTTATTTGCTCATCACTTGTTTGACAGCTGTAGAGAGCATCTTTTATGTTGCACGGCTGAGTCTTTTACATGTCATGGATAATATGATGAAGGGACTTCACCATCAACAGTCTGTTCTACAATTTGAATGAGGATCTCGTTGAAGATTTCACAGGCCAGGGTTTGGATGATCTGAGAAGTGGGATACTGCGGACGCCTCTCCCGCCAAGCGAAACCTTCAAAGACGGTATGTGCACAGATGCATAGAACACTTTCAAAGTCACTGAACGCGTTGCTAGGCATGCGGCTTGCAGTGATGCCTGATCAATTGTCTATGGTGTGTACCAGGCAGCAGCTGTACTAAATAGGATGCATTGATGTATACCTAGCAGTGGTTTATACTCTGTGGCCAGTACAAACTGCCAGCCTGGCAGTGGCTCTTGCACTGGCAACTCCTCTACTGATATCAGTAGTAGTAACTCTGCTCTCTGTTGGTGCTGCCCGCATACAGATCCCCTGCGTGTACTACGAGCTGTGCGGTTCGCTACCAGGTTCGGCTTTACACCGGACTCTGCCATATTGACAGCAGCAGCCAGTGACGAGGTAAGAATGACAACCATTCACATAGCAATAATGGTTTTCTTCCAGCAATTTTGGATAAACTAACCTCTTGCATCCAGTCCTCAGGGGGGTATTCGCGTACATGAAGGTTCAAGGCTTTGTTAGGCAAAGTTACAAGGCCACAACCAGGCATCCACATCCATCAACAGCAAAGCCTTGGTGCCCTCATAGATAGTTGAGCGGAATGACATCTCGGCTGCCTTGCTTATTGCACACATGCAGTATGTTTATTAGTGCTGTGTCATTAGCATAACGCTGTGATCAGCAAACATACTTATAGCACAACCCCGACAGCTGTGGCTTGCAACAGTGCGCAGGAGCGTCACCAGGGCCGCCATTCAACACAAGCACACCACTAGTGGCTGAATGGCAGACAGCTCAATAGGCAAAGTGCAAGTAACAACTGCAGTGAACAGCCATTAGACCATCATGGAGCCCAGCACATCCACATTTGCCAGATTCATTCGCCATGTTATCATATATACACTGCAGGTGACGGCAGCCCCAATGATTCTGTTGCAACCATGCCCTGGTTGCTGGCTAGTAGTGCATCCCTACCAGATGCCTGCTGTTGCTGTGTTGCAGCCATGTCAAGTGCTCATTGGTTCTGCAGCTGCTGTTTTTGCTGCTTGTGCTTTGTCTGCCGCTGCTGCTGCTACCGCTGCTTCTGGTATTGTAACTGCTTTGTACAGCAACAGATAAGCCATGTGCCAGTCACCACCACCGTTGAGCGCCAGCACGTCTTCTGATGTCTTCATCAGCAGATCATCATCATCAAACAACACCCATGTTCCATCTTGCTGCTTGACCCATGCCACATAGTGCCCCGAGTCAGCACTGCGACCCTTGTGTGTCAGTACACCCATCAACTCGTAGCGACCTGATCAACACCAGAATTCACAAGAAGGCGTCACAAACATGTGCACCACCAAGCAACTGGTCATCGCACATTGCAATGGTGAACAGCTGCATAAATCAACAAGAAGAGCAGCCTATATGGCATTCGTGTTTGGAAATACTGAACAGACACAAAGGCTGGCACGCAGCCGTACCACTTGTTTGCCTTTTGCTGTGTTATGTCACCTACCTGTCTGGGCTCCTGCTGCTACTGCTGTTGACGTTGATGAGGACGTTGCAGCTGACCCTTGGTTCTCAGCATCCTTCATGTCAACATCCCCAGCTGCTGGTGCTGGCTTTGGTCCGTCCTCAGTCTTGAGCTGCTTGGCTGCACGCTTTTCCTGTAGTATGCAAACCACAGCATGAACAGCATGCCATGAGGTGATGCTGAATGGCCGGTCATGACAAAGCATGGCAAGCGACAAGAGCTTCGGATGCCAGGTTGCCAGCTGAAAGGCAAGGATGTGTCACAGCAAGGGCTGCGGCCAGCACCATCAGCAAGCACCCACCAGTGCCAGTTTGTCCTGGTAGTCCTTGAGGACTGTCCGTGCTGGTGCCAACTGCTGCTGTAATTCTGGGGTACAGAAATCATATACATCCAGCTCCAGAGGGAAAGTCACCTGCACAGCAACGGCATTATTTGATACTTGACCAAATGCAGAGACACACAAACACCAAACACATCAGGTGCACTTTGCTGCACAGCGCAGTTGTGCTCAAGACATAAAGAACGCATATTATGTGCATTGCGCTGCCATTGCCATGATCTTCAACTTCGTAGCATACAATTAGCTGCAGAGTAAACATGAACAGTATAGCACTTTTCACAACGTGCCATTGCAGCTACGCAGGCATACCTTCTTGAGAATCTTTGCCTTCTGCTGCACTGACACCTTGTAGAAGAACCGCACCATCTGCACTGTGAGACATGGTGGAAGCCCCGCAATCTGTGCTGTTCCCTGAAACAGTGCCAACCTTTCCAGCTTTTCGCTGTTCTTCTCCCTGTCTTCTGTCAGACCCAGTTTGATACCCTGATGTAAATAGCTTACAGTCTCATCAATATTGCACTTCACTGTGTATGTTGTGTTGCTATCCTGCAATCACAGATTTGAGTAATAAATACTGCTTGTTCCTTGCAAGCAATGCTTGGGCTCATCTACCTGTTGCATCCACAAGGCATAAACCTGCCACCACTACAGTGGCTGCATTTCGCAAGCGACTTTAGTTGTGCTAGACAGACGTAATGATGTCAGTGACTGACCTCAAATTCCTCGCCAGACTCCTCACACTTCAACTTAGTGCGTAGCTTGACCCCAAAAAGCTTGTCAATGATGGACTGTCCATCATTGTCCTGCAGATGCAACTTGAACTTGAGTTGTCACATAACCCAAAACAACCTTCCCCAAACATGACGTCCATGCATTGATCAGATGCGTCTTCTGCATTGCTATGAGAAGGGTGTAGTGCCAACAGCTGTGTTGCTGAACACTGTTGCGCAGAGAAGGGTGTAATGTCCAAAAGCTGTGTCGTTGAACACTGTTATGCAGGATCTCTTTGCTTGATTGATTGCCACTACTCACCTTCAGTTGCTCCTTGAGTGTGTACATGACCTGCGTCCAACACTCCTCTGCATCCTGCTGCATGTAGTGCCCCTCATTAGTCTGTTGGGCGAACTGAGGAAAGCGCTGACGTAGAGTTATCAAAAACTTGAAGGGTGGGAATGCCTCACCACCCTTCTGCAGATCTTGAAACAGCTCCCTTGTGGCAGCAACCAGGCTGCTGTTTGGGTCTGATAATGATGCTGGCCTATACTGCACAAGGGCGTCACGCAAGCCTCCCACGCTGTACAAGCACTGCAGAGTACTGTTCATGTAGCATGTGTTGCCCAGGTTCTTCAGTCCAGAGCCGTACGCCTTCGTTTCCAGCGTGTTCTGCTCCTCTTCAGGTAGATCCTCAATGAACTTGGGAGCGTTCTGCGGCGCGTCCACCTTGTATTCCTCCGCTGAACCCATCATCATTATTGTCATACCCTCCTTTGGCTGCTGCTTGCCCCATTCGTCGTCTTTCAGCTGCCCTCCTTTGATGAGCACCTTCTGCTTCTCGGGTGGCACGTTGCTTAGAGTGTATAGCTGGCTTTTGAAAACAATCGGAGGCTGATTTGTGTCTATTTCAACATCCGTGAACAACTCCTTTCCCCATTTTACGTTCACTTTCATCATGCCTGGCTGCAACCAACAAACCGACTGCAGGCAGGCAAACGGCAGGCTACAAAGATCTGCAAACTCTTGTTTGCAACTTTCAGCTAGTTCAGATGCACGCGTACGCCTGTGTTTGAAGCGAACGTAATGTGGTAATGCAGTCGCGCGCTCGACTGCCCACTGCAGTGGTGCGTGAGGCAACAGCGTACTGACAAGATCAACTGATGAACTTTGGGCTACGTATTGATTATGTGCAGCGGATACTCCGCCCAGCAGAGCCACGTGCAGGGGAGCAACTTGGCTGTGCAACTTCTATGACAGCTGACTTGCCGCACTGTGACTGCAGGTACGCCTTGCACTTGGCTCCAAGGTCAGCAGAGAGCGCATTGGAACAGAGCTGGAAGGCATGTTCAATGGTAGGTGTCAAATGGCAGGGAGAGTGGCAGCTTGCTGCCAGCCTGTATACCATAGGCAGTACAATACCAGCTCAGCTGCCAGCAGGGCCACAACATGAATGCTTGCTGGTGACATCCTTGGGGCGTATGTAACATACTTATGAGTCAGTGCAACTGTCGTTGCTGCAGGTGCAGCTCCTACAGCTGCAGTGCGCTTGCTGCATCAGCTGGGCCTATTTGATCAGGTGTTCACACCCCCTGCTCAGCTGCAGCACATAATTCCGGGTGACTTTGGTGGTGCGTGTGTCGAGGTCATGGCGGCAGCGGAGGTGCTGCTCGCAGAGCTCAGGTTTGAGGTGAGTGGGATCTTCGCAGAATTGACACGCATCCTGCAGGCTGCTTTGGTGACCCTGAATCTGCTTCCTCCGGGATATGACACTCACAACATGCTGTGTCATATCTGCTGGTTATCTCGAATTCATCGAGTCTAGTATCATTTTAAAGGCATCCGCACATCCTAGAGTGCACAACTAGTAAAGTGTGCTGTTGTTTGGGCTGAGTAGCAAATGCAAACTCATCTGCAGCTGGTCTGCTCCCTTTGCAGCACAGTCGTCATGCAGATCATTGAGAGGTTCCTTTTGTGGTGTGTGCAGTTGACAACTGAAGAAAGGCGCTTGCTGCTGCTGGCAGCGCTCTTGTTACCCCTGCGTATGCTGAGCTTCCCAGCAAAGAACAGACAGCAGCCTGCATCAGCACACATAATCCGCGAGTCATTGAAGTGGAGGACAAAGGAAGTGGATGGTGTGGCGCTCCTGCATGCACAGGTGGCCAACTTGGCAGAGGTTCACAGTGTAATGGGCAAAGGTGGTAAGTCAAGGAGACCTGGCTTCAGCAACAACTGAATGCAGTGATTGCTACCTGGAGCGTCCAGTGCATCATGCAGGTCCTGACACTCCCGCTGTGCAGCCTCTGCCAACAAGCCTTTCCCGGTAGTTTCGCAAAGCTTTGAGGCTCAAAGCTGCCCTCTGCTTATGGGGACAGATCAAAATGCATGTTGCCTACTTCCGTGTTGTACCCGTTGTTCGCAGGTGCCCCAGAAGCTACCGCCGAGCAAGTCCGTATTCAATTGGGAAGAGCTATACGGCAGCTAAAGTCTCACTGGCAAATGGGAGTAGTGCTAGTGCCGCTGTTGCAGCTACCTGCCGCCGTCCCGTTGGGTGTAGAACCTGGGTCGTCAGAACCATCACCAAGTAGTGCCATGACATCTCCATCATTAACATCATCATCTGGGCGTGACAATCCAGGCGACGCTCAACGGCAGCAACTGCTGGAACACAAGGATACAGTTCAGGCGCTGCTGTCAGCTGCAACTGGGTTCGGATTGGTTGACTGCTGGCAATGGAAGCCTCTTCTGGATGGAAAACAGGTGAGTTACAGTTGTTGCTGAGGTGACCCTGCTTGGTAATCAAGCAGGTAATGCAAGCCAAGTTGCTGTGATGCTGCAAAGGTTCTTTGTGATTGTTTTGGTCGGTGTTGAGGTGCCACCGACTCGCTCAGTGAGCAGTTTATGGTCAAGAAACACAGGCGTCTCCTGTTGCACACCTACTCTGCATGACTGATGGGGCAGATTCAATAGCCCATGCTCTAACAGCTAAGAGACCGCCACATATAAGCCCCCATACCACCTAGGTCTCCCATGTGAAAGAAAGTTTGGCTCATGCAGCAAAGTGCAGCAAGGTCTCCCATGTTGCTGTTCCAACACTCTTGCCTCTGGTTCTGCTGCTATTGTATCCTCTGTTCTGAGCAGTTGATGGACATCCTGCAGCTCCGCAAAGGCCCTGTGCTGGGGCAAGCCACTGCAGCGGTGATGGACTGGCAACTGGCAAACCCAGAGGGCAGCAAGGAAGAATGCATTCAGTATATGAAGGCAGAGTTCAAAGCCTCATAAGCAGGAGCCGGCAGGATCAGGTTGCAGTGCTTGTAACACATCTGTAAGACAGAAGTGGACGTAGTGGTGCTGCCAAGAGAGGGCATTCTTGCAGCAACGCGTTTATGACTTTGAAAGTGTATGTAAACGAGTTAGCCATGCAACAAGTAGTAGTAGTAGACACACCCATTCCGCCAGTATGATGCCTAGTACAGCTGAATTATACGCACTGGGGCCGCCACTCAGAGCCGTGTCATCCGTGTGTGTCACAGACTGAATCTTCTTGCACAGAGTGTCTAGCACTTTTTGAGGACTCCTCTGGAAGGGGGTGCAGCAGGCCGGTGCGGTGAATCTGTTCAAGGGCGTTGCAGGTTTCAGTTGATGAAGGTCAAGCAGTGCAGATCCGATCTGTGACAGAGCCTGCAGCAACCACCGGAAGCAGTGGTGCTGAGAGCGTTGTGCTGACACCTTGCCAGCTGACCATTATGGCTATGATGCCATCATAGCCATAATCCAGGCGGCCTGGATCAGTAATCAGTTAGTCCTTCTCACCATCTCACCTGGTGGAGCAGGGCCAGATGACAACATAAGAGGCAGCAAGTTTATCACTGTTTTTACATCTGCATACATTGCGCTGCACAAGCCAAATTGCCCTTCTTTGCACTGCAGATCTAGATGACACTCCCTGCTAAAGCCTCTAGTTAGTAATCACAGTCCTGTCTCGGTTTGTCGTTGCTATTAGTAACCCACTCCAGCACTGCAGTACGTCTTCTTCACGCAGAATACCACGATATAAAGGCGCTGACGGTGAAGCCACGATGGCTGCGGACCAGCATGTGCAGGAACCAACCTTACTCACAGGTGGCGGGAGTGGTTCAGGTCGGGAACGATGGTTCTGGTGTGATGTCCCAGGGTGTACAAACCCACCAGGAGGCACGTTCTGCCGAGGGCACAATTGCAGGGCATCAGACGCACGGTATCTCGCTGCCAAGCGCAAACGAAGGCCTGGCTCTTGTGGCGTCGGTGGGCAGGAGTGTGAAAGGTGCCGCTGCTGATGACGAACAATCATTCATCAGTGGTTTTATTTTTAGCATGGACCCGATGGCTTCGGCTTCCGTGAAGCATAGGGAACAAATCTAAGTTCCTTGGACGTTGAACAACACCGGACATACGTGTAGGCAAAATCTGCCTTTTTATACTGCCATAAATGTTGCAGGACATTTGAACTTTTTTCTAGGCCCGTGATCGCCGCGAGCACCTGGGTTGGGAAGTCGCTGTTACATACGAGCTCAGATTTTTTGGCAGCGTTGCGAACGGGCAGCAGACCGTTAGAATTGCTGAATTGGCACCATCTGTTCGTCAATGAGTGGGACTGTGTCTGTTGTACAATGTGTGCTGAAGGTTCGCCAACAAGACTTCTCGTGGTACAAAGTAAGAGCCAAAACCAAAACGTCAGATGCTGAAGTGCAGATTCAGAAATGTTTGAAATAATAGGGCGCCTAGAGCTACTCTAGATAGGCCGGCTGTTCTGGCCCGTCTCATGGGTCAGTGCCATTCTGTCGAGAACAGGCCCGGAGATGCCTTACATGCCATTGATCGAAAGAAGTCGGTTGGATTGAGAGAAAGGTGCGGCGTGTTGTACATACTTCAAGTCGGGGGGGGGGGGGCGGGGGGAAATGAATGCACGCAACCGGTTGGCAAAAGGCATCCGGGGGTCGTAAGCGCCTGCTTAGAACGTATCGCTGCTGGGGG
>LWCB01004682.1:0-18260 GCA_001630525.1 Coelastrella sp. M60 | reverse complement strand
ACTACAACTGTATCAATGCGCACCATGCACGGTAGGAAGGCACCCCCACAAGCACTACACATCATACAGGCTATGTACTCACCAATGCAAAACTTGGGTTATCGAAAATGTGAGAAAGATGCTCTTAGGGTCAAGTAACGGCCCCACAAAACTGCAACTGATGATAACCAGGAGACCAAGGTAGTGATACAAGACTGCTGCGTACCTCTCCTGTGCATCAAGCTCCTCTTCTTCTACATCAAACCAGCCCATGGCAGCTGCAACATCAAGTTTCTCTTCCTGAGCTGCCAGCTTCTCCTCTAACATCTGAGCCTTGATCTCCCTCAGTCGCGCCTTAGCCGCATGGATTCTAAGGCGCGGCAGGACAGCTTCCCAGTACTCAGGGTCTCCTTCCCCTGCAGCAAGCTGCTTCTGGATATTGGCTTCCATGGCCATAAGTTGACTATAGGTTTGACCTGCAGGAGATGCAGCAATGACAGCAACAAACGTGTGGGAGAAAGAGGACAACCTTGCACACATGTGCTAGACGCGACGCAGCCAGTTAGTGCCAGTGAAGGTGCGATAGAGAGTGTAAGAATGCCTCCAGCCAATTACAGCTGCTTCACCCATTAGGCTTCATCCCTACCTGATAAAAGCAGCTCCACTTGTTGCTGTACAGCACCGTGCACCCCCCGAGAGTCCCCTACAGATGGCAGGGGTGCACCAACATGTCGAACACCAGGTTGCTGCTCCAGTCTAACCCCTTGCTTGTCTGCTTCATGCAGGAGTCTACAGGCCTCTAGCTCATGTTCGGCCAGGGTCAGTAGACAGGCCCAGTATTCAGCATTTAAGGGAGTGACTCGGGACTCTAGCTCCTGCACCACGCAGATGATACATCACATAATTCAAGACGATTCTCTACAAGCAAGATCGCCAGCAACTTACAGACTGCCTCAATGTACCCTGGACCCAGTAACCTGTGAATGTACCCTACTGGAAAGGATCCAGGCCATATACTTGAGAGACAGAGAGTGTTGAAGCTCGTCGGACTCTGCACAACATCTCTATAGTTGTTAAAGGCTCAGGCTCAACATACCTGGTATCCCTTGATCTCATCATGAAGTTCCTGCAGATCTTCCGGCATGAGTCCAAACATCGCTTGGTATGGCTCAGCAGCTAGGCCTCGTGGACGAGAAAATCCAGCAGGCTTCTCAGTCTTGAAGCGACGAATGCCATCCGTCCAATCGTCACCCTCAACCTGTCAAAAGCAGGAGCGTCATCACAATCCAACAGTGATGCTGAGCCAAGCGGCATATAAGGGGTTTCAGCTAGTCCTTTGGCTAGGCAAGCCCAGAGCCTATATGCCTGCTATTTATAGATACTCAAAATTCAAGGTGTGCACACTCTCTCCTCCTGATATGGCACAAAGCTCGTTCACATGCAACACGATACATGCCTGACAGCATTGTCACGATAATGTGTTTACTGCCTTCTGCATACCTGCCGCCTCAATTGCTCCCGCTCCTCTTCAGAGTCTGCTGCTTCATCATTCCTCCTGGCCTCTTCTGCCGCCTCCTCGTCCTCCGTAAGACCGTACAGGTCTTGAACCAGCCAATCTACTGGCTTAGCGCGGCCTTGAGCGAGACGTCTGGCGGCACGAACCTGCAAGCACAGCAGTATGAGCCTCAGAAGCTTTCCGACATCAACATACACAGACGCCTAATTGCATAGAGTAGAGTGCAACAATAATATAGCAGGGCTGAACAAGGACATGTCAACAACAACCTGATGCAGGTAACCAAGGGCCATGCAGCTGCTGCTTGGGTTGGACTGCTGTTAGACATAGACTGCCCCTAAGGTCAAGTGGCCTCCTCATTGCAGGATCCTGTCAAGCCCCCAGACACCATCAGTGGGGATGCTGTGCTATCCCAACTGTTGCAACCTTCACTGCTGAGTGCCCCTGAGCCTGACTGCTACCTGTGCTTGCTGCAGGTGGAACTCTTCTTCTCGCTGTTCCTGTTCTACTGCTTCAGCAGCCAGACGTTGACGTTGCAACAGTGCCTGCAACAGCAATGACAAAAGACAGGGAATGGTATGTGAACATCAACGGATTCTATACTTTCTGATGCCTGGCGATAGCACAAACTGTTTGGTGCGCATAACGGTTGCTGTCTCCATTGCCGAAGCAAGGTGTATCACACTCTGTTTGATATGATATGCTACCCATGAACCTCACCAGCTCTTCTTCCATGCGCTGCTTCTCTGCCTCTCTCTCCTCACGGCGCTTTTGAACCTTTTCAATCTCAGCCTGCATGCGACACACGAGTATGCTGCAGTAGGTAAGTTCCTTGATTGTGCAAGGAAGCACTGGCAGCTTGTAAGGTCTTATGACTTGGTTCTGTAACCTTGTCCCGTCCATAGAACAATGCTAGTGCTAGTTTGGGTGCTGGTTGGTGGCTGTCCCGTCCATAGAACAATGCTAGTGCTAGTTTGGGTGCTGGTGGCTGTTATTGCAGTGCTGTGTGGATTCCTGCAACTAGACTGCACAGCACAGTTTCTGCAGGAACCCCTCATGCTGGTGTTGAGCTGCAGAAAACAGCGTGAACAAGCCACAGGGCAGCATCCTGCAGGTGCAGTCAGTTGCTCAAGCATAGCCCCTCATACATCAGTATCAGCTGTGCAGTGTGTGACGCCAGCTGCAGGGGATCATTTTGCAGCTGTTATGCGCACCATGCGCTCCTCATGCTTGCGCTGCTGAGCTGCTGCTGTGAACTCCCGCACATCCTTCCCGCGCATGAGGTCCCGCTCGATTTTCTTGCCCCATACGAACCTGCACCAAGGCAACAGACAACAGACTGTGTAAGCGCAGCTGCTTCCAGCCAGAAGAAACCTCGCTGTGCAGTAGATCTGCTGCTGTCCTGTATGGTACGATGGGCGTGACTGCCAGCTATTGCTCGTGCTGCTGGGCAAGTACCAAAGGTGGTGCGGTGTGGTGCAGTGGTGCTCAAACTGGGCCCTAGCATCTGATGCTGTGCAACAACAGAGGCACACTTACTTCTGTTGACCGCCGGCTTTGCTGGCCTGCTTATTCCAGTACTCTTCGACTTTTCGAGCCTGCATGGAACGTTCGTGTGAGACTTGCATAAGCATCAACAGGCTGGCAGCAGTGGCAAGGGGCAGTGAGATACTGCTGCACTGCTGTGCTCAGCCATACTGCAGCACGCAATACAGCAACACATCTGCAAAGCACTAGTCACATATAGCAACAGCCTGTTCTGCAAGTTCATGCATACAGGCAAGTGGTGGCACAGACTGCTTAGCCAGCACACAACAGATGAGCACCTTCTTCTCTGCTTTCAGGCGCCTGCGCTCTTCTTCAGAGTCCGAACCCGAGTCTGATTCACTACGATCTCGCTTTCGTGTTTTCTCTTTCTTATGCTTTCTGGACTTCTCCTTCTTGTGCTTCTTGTCCTGCTTGTGGTCTTTGCCCATGGCTGCAGCACTGTTCGCCCGTAGCGCACTATTGCATGATCATCGCTAGCAAATCAGCACCCTTTTCACACTGGTACGGCGCCCATTTCAGAACGGTTGCGAAACTTTGATCAACATGTTTACCGTAAGTCTACCGTGAGTGACCCAGCTGGTGATGCAGCCTCAAGCTGCTTGTGCAGGTCTGCTCGCTTAGTATATGCTTTGCTTTTAGCTGAACCTGTATTGGATTGAATAGGCTATGTCAAGCAATAATACCTGGGTGTTAAGCCCTGTCAGTGACGACTTCCAATGTAACGTACTGCAGCAGATATCGTGGGGCGATGTAGCCAGCCACGCATCGTGTGCCCCCAGATGTGGCTGAATGGTGTTTGGAACAGTTAGTCGGTAATTTCTATGCCAACATTTGTATGCCTTCTGCTCCCATGCTTATTTACACCTGATGCACTGCAGTGCAGTACAGAAACAGATGTTTGACAGTGAACTAGTGTCTGCAGAGCTAATACATAAAACACTTTCCAAGTCATACACGCGTTGCTAGGCATGGTAAAGGCTAGTGATGTGCATTGCAACAAGGGTGCTGAAGGAGTTTCACATAATACATACTTGCTGCATGAGCCAAATCTCCTTTCATACTTGCACGCTGCCCCACAATATGCTGCAAACAAGAAATCATGTTCAACACCTGGGTAACGGTGAGGCATACCATATGTTGCACTGCCATCTGTTTTACAACATGTGTGCTATAAGAATACATCATAGTGTAACGACAACTTGATAGCAAAAGCAGCGAAGGACGCCTCCTTCTTGACAACACATACACTGCAACCCACAGATGGCAGGTGAGCAAGAAAAGCACTCCAAAAGCCCAAATAGCAGTCTGTATTGTATTGTATTGTATTGTATTAGCTGTACCTGACACTCCTATTTGACCAAAAGTGTGAAAGAAAGTTTGGCTCGTGCAGCAAAGTGAAAGCAATGCTGGCTGATAACAAAAAGCAAATGCTGCTCCTAAAGGTGTGTCAGCTACAGCCGATTGCAATCAGACTGCTGGCTATGCACAGGCAGCAAAAGAAAGGAACTTGTGGGTTTTACGTAATCAACAGAACCATATGCTCCAGCCAGCTGCTACAGCACTTGTTGCAGGGCCCTTGCTCTGGGTCTTTGCGGACATGAAGTGGGTGGTTCCATAAGTTCAACTGTGCATCACTACCGCAACACCACACAGTGCTGTGATGAACCACGGACCATACAAGATGTTGTTTGGGTTGCCGGAAAGGACAACCCCAAACAAGATGAAGCGCACCCATCCAATACCTCTGAGCTGCTTGTTGATCACGCGCCAACAAGCCATGCAGCAGCAGACAATGAGGCACCCCACGCAGCCCTCCCCTGCTTCATCTCGTTTTGATCATATGTTATCTCTTCTGCTTCTTTGCCTTCTTCTTCTTCTTCTTCTCTGTCACCCTTGCTGCTTGCACCTGCATCTCAGCAGTCTGCTGTAGCAGCTGAGGCCAAAGATCATCAAGCACCCCCTGCCGCTGCTTCTGCACCCACAGTAGCAATTGCCGCTTGAGATAGTTGGGCTGCTGGGCCCATACAGCTGCTAACTCTGCCCGACTCAACACATGTTGTTCCTGCAAAGCACCTATCAACTCCCCAACACGAGGTAGACCGACTAACTCTGGTCGAGCAGCAGTAGCAGCAGGTGCTACTAGGCAACTGCTCAGCGCTGACATAGCAGGCAGGACCTTGCCACCAAGCAATGCAGCAGCAAATACTGCTGCTGCTACGGTGGGGTCTGGATGTGGCAGCAGCAGCCGAGGGAGAGCCCACTCATGCTGACTGTATGTTGCATTGTGCCAGGCAAGTACGCGGTCTGTCTCTGGCTGGTAAAAGGGTGGGGGGTCTGGTACAGGCTCTGACACTGCACAACAGCCAGAAAAGGAAGCAGCAATAGATGAGCAGTCTACCACCAACTTGACCTCATCAGAGGAGATAGAGGCCCTGATAGCGATTATTCTGAATACGATCCAAAATGTCAGCACAAGTTGGCGCATGCTGACCTGGTACAATGTCACCAACAGCAGCATCAGTGATGCCACAAAGGAGTCGGACTGTGTTGGTCCGTCAGTGATTGATAGTGACAACATCAAACCTTTGGACAATCTGGCATGCACGGACAATAATAACACAATCCTGCTATACATCTGCAGAGCGCTGAATATCCAACAGAATACATCTCGAGTCAGCGCACCCTTGCAAAGACTGCTGCCGCAATCTGCCAGCCATTGCGGCTCGATAGCCGTCACGAGCGCCATGTACGGCCGCTTCGTCGTCCGGACGATGTCACCGTACACAACAAACTCGGGTGCCGCAGACGCCAGACAGCTTCGAGGATGTAGATAAACCTCTTCGGCCAGAGTAGCGGGCATGTAGCGGGTCGCGTGGCGGGCGAGTCGGCCTTGCTCTGCGAGTGTCTGCAGATACTCCGCCGACCGAACACGGCGAGATACCTGCAAGTACACAGCCGGCGAGTTCACGATCCGCCATTTACCGCTTACACGATGGAGCCCGGTAAGACAACAACAATGAATGCAGACTTGCTGACAGAGACAGATGAAGAGGACATCATGCGAAGAATGGCTCAGGGCTTATCAGTCTGTATCACAACATTGACAGCAGCAGCAGCAGCTGTAGTCCACGAAACCTACCTGATCACACCATCCGGCAGCCACAGCCCTCCTAAGAACGTCCAAAACCTTGGAACTCGGCGGCGCCAGCGGTTGATCAAATTTGTGAACACCTACTGCATCAACAGCTGCCGTCATGCACCGCAGCAGCTGCACAGCAGCCCCATGATCTGAACTGCTGCTGCTGTTGTTGCTGCCAGCATCTCTCAGGCTGGGCAGATGACTGAAACCACCCGCTGTGCCCCCCTGCTGCTTCTGCTGCTGCTCACGCAGCTGCAGCAGTATGCGACCAAGCTGCTGCCGTAACTGACTCATTTCCCGCAGATGGCGGGCATGTAGGAAGTTCCTGGCACAGAAGTCTTCTGCATCACCTGCTGCTGCTGCTGCTGCCTCAAATGCACATAACACATTCAAGCTACTGATAGCATCACCATGTGAGGATCTGAACCTAGCATGAGCAGCAGATGCCACCTGCATTCTGCGCTTGTTCTCTGCCTTAGCAGCAGCAGCAGCTGCTGTTGCTGCAGGATCCACATCAGCTTCTTCGACTCCTGTTGCTTGTCCTGTATCTGCTGCTGCTGCTGCCGCTGCTGCTTCAGTTTCAGACTGTAATGCATCAACATGCATGAAAGGGGACTCCAGTGATAGAGCTGCTGCCAATGCAATGGCATACGGCAGCGCCTGTACTGCTGCTGCTGCTGATACACCCCCAGGCATTCCAGAACACCCCGGTGCAGCTGGTCCCTGCTGCTGCTGCTGCTGCCATAATGCAAGCTGCAGCAGCATCCTACTGTGTCTTGGGGTGATAGGAAACACTGCCATAGCCCGACCAACAGCCGTCAACTTGCCTGCTGTGATCGCCGCCGCTGCTGCTGCCTCTTGCTGCTGCTGCTGAGTCCTCGGTGCTGTTGTTGTCTCAGGGCTAAGCGCTGACAGCGCCAGAAGACATCTTGTTGCTGATTGCAATGCTGCAGTATCAGGTGGGGAAGGGAACGGGAAGTTGGCAACCTGCAGAAAGAGATAATGGGGATGGCAGATATAAGTCTATGACACAATGCCATACTTGTCCTGTCAGATTACTCACAACTGTTCACTTTTAGGTGACAACCCTACACACTAGACTTGCTAGGTCTGAAAGTTTGGATGTCATGCTACAGCTATGAAGCGTACGTGTTTATGTTGCAGTGATACAACAAAGATGCTCAAGAGACAAAAAACCTTGAAGATGTCTCAGGCTCTGGACACCAACAACATAGCCCTCAGGTTGCAAGAATCTGTCCACATGCTGGATTCAGCATAGCGTATATATATTAATGAGCATCATGGGGCACACTGCCAAAAAAGCATGATGAGAGGATGATTTGCACTAGAACCTCAAAGCCACCAACATACAATGTCACGTCAGAAACAACACAATAGTAAAAGGTAGTTTAGATTAATAGCAGACAGCTACCGAACACAATCAACCTCAAAACAAGACATTCATTAAACACTGTATCTCACTGCTTCTTTCATGCCCTCAGGTTGCAAGAATCTGTCTACAAGCCAGGTTCAGCATAGCGTATATAATTTAAAACCATCACGGGGTGAAACATACATACCGACTTTACAGCCCAAACCCCCAAAAAACATATCAAACTTCCCCACGTGCATCAATACACCTGATTGCTGTTTGGAAATTTTGTATATACCCAAATGATCCACCCACAAAGGACTTTAACTTGCTTGTACAGCCCACCACAACAATACAAGCAAAATCTCAAGCTGTTGATGCACATTTCAAATGGTTTCAGAAAGGTTGACTACATACACAAACCAAGCCTGATTTTGCAATGATGAGATCACCGACAACTATGTGCATAGTGTCCAGAACCCACCTTATCCACTCCCATAGCCTTCAGCAGCAGTACCACACCCTCTAGTGGTGTGTTGGCAATCTCAGGGTCAGTATGCTGCTTGAAGTTGTCGTTGAAGTGGGCACTGCTGAATAGGCGGTACACGTGACCGGGCCCAGTACGACCTGCACGACCAGCCCTTTGCTCCGCTGCTGCTTTGGAGATCCAGTCTACGGCGTACTTTGCAACTGCTCCTCCTGATGAAGACTCTAGGAGCTTCTGTTTGGAGCGGCCAGCATCAACAACATACCTGTAGACAGTAATACAGGCAGGGACATGAGATATTGATTTGTACATACTATGTGTAACAACTCATATCAAACTGAGTCGTACATACTATGTGTAACAACCGATATCAGATTGAGTTGTACATACTATGTGTAACAACCGATATCAGATTGAGTTGTACATACTATGTGTAACAACTCATGTCATATATCCCACATGTAGACCACATTATGGAACACATATGGCAACAGATACTTATTGCTTGAAACTGAATAACCAGAATCCCCACCTGGCTCAAATGAACCACATACATGTGATGCGAAGACGTATATATGTACTTATGACAAAACAAGTGAAATTGAAGTCCTACCTGATGCCTGGTATGGTTATTGATGTCTCTGCTACATTGGTAGCCACCACTATCAGTCTGTGACCAGCAGGCACAGGCTGAAACACTGCTGCCTGTTGAGCCTGAGGTAACATAGCATACAGCAGAAGAACATGAACTGGAGCTGCGATACGCTGCTGCTGCGCTGCCCCATTGGCTGTCCCTGTTGATGCAGCTGCTGATGGATCTGCCTGTGATCCTGGAGTACCCTTAGGTTCCTGGTTCGATCCCTGGTTCAGGCGTAAGCCGTAAACTTCTTCAAAGCGAGCTTCCGCTGCTTCAAGCTCCTCAGGGCTCCAACCATCACCGCCCATAACGATCACATCATCTTCTTCCTCATCTTTCTCAAGCAGCTCAAAGTCATCCATGGCAGCAGCAGCAGCATCGCTGGCAGCAGCATCAATCAGGTCCTGTTCTAAAGCAGCATCTGCTGAATCTGCTGCAATCTCAGCAGCATCAGCACCAGCAGCAACGTCCGTGTCATCCACATCACCATCATTGCTATCCCCATCAGCAGCAGCAGCGGCAGCAGCCGCCGTATTGTCATCTCTACAAGCTGTACTGCTCGTACCGCCAGATCTGCTGCTATCTGTACCGCCTCCTCGTGCTGACCTGGCAAAGGTCTGCCTGATGCGCCGTACTGCCACCTGAACTTCACGCTGACCAGTGAGGAACAGGAGGATACCTCCACCAGGAAGTTCACGGTGAATACGGCAGACCTGAAGTAGCACAGTGGAAGAAAACAGATTCAACTCGTGTGAATACTTCGCTAGCACAGAGTACTGCTGCATATATCTTATCAACAGGAAATGAACCTGTTGGCGGATGTCAGTGTTTGTACTGTTCACATCTTTACCACCTGTAGCTGCTGCCAGCAATGCTGCTTGCTGTCAGCCACGCCAGGAGGCAGAGTTGAAGACCGTACAGTAAGCGCAATGACCACCGCTGACAGTATCAGAGTCGATACTGTCATCATAGCAGCGTTGCGCATTTACGCAGTGTCAGGTTGATTTTGCAAACAAAAGGCGCAACTTCCTACACTGGTCTACTGCTGTGCTCACACCTTTCTAACAGCAGCCCCAAGGTAGTCGTGAAGTTCAGTGTGCTTATTGAAGTGAATGGTGACTGGAAACTGCCTGGCAGGTACACTCAGCACAGGGGGAGGCGTACTGAACAACCGCTGATTGTGCGTAAAGTCAGAAGTTCTAAGTGTGGCGCTCATAATGATCAGCTTTAAGGGGTACACAGGGCCCATGTTGGGTCCTGCTGCTGCTGCTGCTGGTTGTCCAGCTGCCAGCCACTGCTGATGAAGGCGGCGTCTCAGGGGCACCAGACGGGACAACATACCTGAACAAAGAAAGACAGTACAGCCAAGCGCTGGAGCAAATGAAGAGATAACATGCCAGATACAAAGAACTGCCACTCTGCACTAATAGTACCAGCTGATCCCTGGGCAGCAAAGATCATTGCTTTGTTATATGAAGCATTCTGCTTTGATGCGCATAGCAGTGTGACAATCCCGCAGTATTACAGAATTGATACAGCTATGTATGTCCTTTATGGCAGCCTGAAACAGTATCAAGAAACACATGTTGCCGTGCTTACCAAGCAGCAAGTCTGTGTTGAGTGACCTCTCATGTGCCTCATCAAGGAGTATCACGCTGTACGACCTCAGCAGAAAGTCAGACTGCAGCTGGCGCATCAGCACACCATCAGTCATGAACCGCACCGCGCTGTCACCACCGACGCGCCGATCGTGGCGGACCTGCGAAGCACAAAAAGCACACGGACAGATCAGGGGTTGACGGGGCTTGAACCTGGGTCTTTGCAGATTAGGTGCAGGCACAACCCATGCAAGGACAGCAGTAGCAAACAGCAGCAAACGGGACTCCAAACATACCTGGTAGCCTACTAAGCTTCCCAGTTTGACACCCAGCTCCGCTGCTACTCGTTCAGCAGTACTGATTGCTGCTACCCTGCGTGGCTGTGTGACACATATGGCTCCTGCTCTTTCAGGGAAGTCCTTGCAGCCGTATCCAGCCTCGAGTAGGAACTGAGGCACCTGGGTGGTCTTACCACAACCAGTCTCACCACATAACACCTGAGTAACAAGATAACATTGATATAACATGTTTTGGATAAATGGTTTGATGCCTGGCTAGCTAGCTGGTGTGCTATGAAAGCATGTTATGCATGACAAGAACACAACAGCAAGGCCATCAACAAACACATACCAAGGTGAGCAAACAATCTAGCACTGCATGTAGACCATACAGCCATGAAGACATGATGATAAGTACTGCCTTGAGTTGCATTAAAGGATGAGTGCATCAGCTGCTCACCACTACGTCCTTATGAGTGATCCCCTCCATGATCTCCTGTTCAAGTCCAATGATTGGCAACTGACTCCTTGCCTCTTCCATTGCTGCTGGGCGAGTGATGCTCACAACACGAGTAGGACCAGCAGCAGCAGCAGCAGCACGCTCAGCAGCAGCGGCACGGGCAGCAGCAGCTTCCTCAGCTGCATCCTCATCAACTGGGGCGAATCAAGCGGCAGCAGCAGCAGCAGAAGTTGGCAGCATCAACAATCAGCACTCCTTACTTTGGAGCTTTACTACAGCTATAGGACGAAGGTTGATGTCAAACATTGAATGCATGCTTTGGCTGTGGACAGAATACGATACCAATTTTTCAATAGTTGAAATGTAGAGGTACACTGACGTAACACCAGCCAGACTGTGAAAATCTCAAGCTATCTGCCCTAGTGTCTTACCTGCCATTTCGTCTGCTTCCATTCTTGCCTGTGCCTTGAACACTGCTGCCTGCGCCTTCAGTTCTGCAATCTTGTGCTTGGCAGCAGCAGCAGCAGCAGCAGCAGCAGCAGCAGCAGCTTGCTCATCTGCATCCTGCACATCTGCAGCTCCCTGGTCATCCTCAATATCTTGCTGCTGCTGCTGCTGTGCACTTGCTGCTGCAGTTGTGTCCACCTGCACCACAGCAGCCACTCCCTGCGCCAACTTAATCTTCTTAGCTGGTCTTCCATCATCGGTGCTGTCATTGCCGTCATCACCGCCACTGCCGCTGCCACCATCATCGCCACCTTCACTGCTGCTGCTGCCATCCTGTTCGCCATCATCATCACTACCATCCCCATGCACCCCTCTAATCTTTCTCTCTTGCAGAAGCTCCTCTGCATCAGCAATGTCCTGTAGTCCAGCTCTCTGTAGCTTCAAGGCTCTGCGCAGTCGCTGCTTCTTTGTTTCTTTGGCTCCCCTCTGGTGCAGTGGCCTCAGCAAAGACAGCTGATCAGCAGGAAGACTGCTGCTGTGAAGTTGATCAAGAACCTACATGTAGTCATGAAACAATGCAATCACAGATACTAGGTACTGCGGGGGTAGCAGTGGAAAGAGCGCCGCCTGTTGATGGGGGTATTCACTGGTGTGCATGCAACATATGCAGCTGCATTCCATGGCAGAATCTTGGATATGTGTCCATGTGGTCTTTTTGTCAACTCGCAGCATAGTGTAGCACAGTTCAATCACCGTTTGCGTAGGTTTTGACAAGGTGACATGGACTCTCTCAAGCTGCTTACACATGGGACAGCATAGGGCAATGCATACATTCAGGCAAGGAGTTTTATTGTTGATTACTTGCTTTCTCGCGTGCATGCACATCACTGTGTAAGCTGATGAGAAGGCAGCACTCCCAGACTCCTGCCTAGCTTCTTTCTTGGCTTATCTGGCTATCTGCTGAAAAAGCAGGTACTCACACAGGTGAGCAATGTTGAAGCTGTATAAACAGCCTACCTGGGACAGTTGCTCCCTGCGTTCCTTCTTAAGCTGCACTTGCTTGAGTTTCTTGAGCTGCGACTTGCTCAGCTGTTGTTGCTGCGGTTGCTGCTTTAAACCCTTTGCGCCTGAGTGACTGCTGGCATTTGATGCTGGCAAGATGAGAGCATTGCTGCCAGGATCCCTGAAAGTCAGCACACACAAGAATGCTATGCGCTACCTTGTCTTGATGTCCTTTCTGAATAGCCTCATGAAGGGTGACCACGAGTAATAACGCGTACGTGAGAAGCGCTGAGGTGTCAAAGTGACAGACATTGGGCAGCAGCAGTCCAGTAGTTGTATTCTGCTGGACAAGTCACATTCTTAGCTAGCCTTCTTGGCTGGGAAGACATTCAGCTGGAGAATCGTTTAAAAAGCTTACAGTTCTGCGTCTGAGCCATCCTGCAGCTGCTCGCCAATCAGGTCCAGAGCATCTAGTCGAGGGGCCTGCTGCTTGGACTTTAATGACTGGGTGGCCTTGTGCTTCCTCTGTCGCTTTGAGTTTTTGTTATGCATTGCTAGCACGCTTTCACCACATCAACTGCACATGAGCACAGCTGAGCAGCTGGAAGGCGGTCACCTCACCGCCGTTACATCCGAGACATCCAAGCCAGCAAGCGATAGGTCACAAGTGTGACGAAGCCATCTCGACTTCAATGTGTCCTGCCATACATGATCTACACTCTGCTCAGTGGGCCACACTGTGTTATCTGGTACTGTTATGACATGTGGGGAGGCACCGTCAGCAGCTGTTGGGATGCGGAAAAGCATTACACCCTGCGGCCAGCCACGGGGCGTCAATTGCGCTAACACCAGGGTGACCCCATCATCCATCTTGGGCTGCCTGGCGGCCTGCACACAGCAAGAGGTACAGCTGCAGTACACTGGCTTCTGTTCACAGTGGGCACTAGCAGGGCTTGCAGCATACCAACTTAAAATACCGGTACACTCGTCTGAAGGTCAGAATGACAGCAAGTTATGCCAAAGTCGCTGTATCATGCTGTCCAAAACCTACAAGGGTGCTTAAACATGTACAACACACTGTCTTTCCCAGACAGCAACAGCATGGCATCATCAGCTGCAGCAGCACCATACAACCAACATGAACACCTGTCCCCCTGGACATGGAGATGCACAAGTATAGCCATGGCAGTTCCGGTGACAATTGTAGTACAAGCACATCAGTAGTTACCTGTACAGTGTCCAGCAGCTGCTACAGTGATGTTGCTGCTGCCTTCAGCAGTACTTGGCCCATCTGCATCGACCAAACTATCAGCTGCTGTAAGCAGTGGAGAGTCCGTAGCTGCTGCTGCTGTAGACTGCATATCTGCTGTCCCTGAAACTCTCTGAACTGGTGTGAACAGCTGACACCTACAGATCAAGCGTTTCAACTGATAACACTTTACCACGAACAACCGCGGCTGAAACACCTGCTCATACTTTACCAGCAGGCTCTCTACATCGCCTACTTTCCTGCTACCTGAGACATCAATGAAGATGACGGTGAACTTCACACCATGCTCCAGACTGAGCTGTCTCACAGCTGTTAGGTCCCAGCCATCTATCTGTCTGAAGTGCAGGTTGTGTAAGTGCTGGTGTCGAGCAGAGGCCTTGCTGGCCTGCCCTTCACTCTTGTCAATGCCAAAGGCCTGCAGTATGCGGCAAAGCATGAATGATGCTGGGGAGGCTGGCTGTCTGCAGCTGCATTGACGGCTGACAGAGTGTGTGTACAAGCAGACAGCATACAGAATCCACAGCCAGCTGCTGCCATCAGTACCAGATCCAACCAACGTTTGTTTATTGGCATAATCAAAGCATGGTGCCAGGTGATTCAGAGCTTCCTTGCAAAGTGGTTGCTCCGGCTGTCACCAAGTCTCTAAGGCTCTAAAAGCATGCTCAACACACCTGTTGGGATACCTGGCTGATCAATGCTGTGGTGAGACCTTCAGCACAGCCAACCTCCAGTATTATGTCCTCACTCGTGAGATACTCCGATACAGCTTTGCGATATTCTATGACGTTTTCTGTTACGATGATAGGGCAGCCCTCCAAATTGTGCCAGTGAGCTGCACTGACCATGGCCGTGGCAGCAGAAGTGCCTGTATGCCTGGGTGCTTGTGTTGGGGTGGTCGGTTGGCTGACTGTAGAAGATCCAATAGATAGCAAAGGTTTTAACGCGATCTTTGGTCTTAATTGTGAGTCTTGATTGCTGCTGAATAGTGTGGCACTACCCGACGTTGATCAGCCAGTGTTGCTGGGGCTGGGGCTGGGGGCCAACTTGATCTTTCTGGTCGGTTGCTGGCAGACCTGTAAAGCAGCCTGTGCACCCAGAGGAGTATTGAGTGATCGGCTGACTCGTAACAGCCCCCGTGTGTCAATGCACGTACAGGCACGACTACATTTGGGACGATACCTGAGTACACAGTCCCTTGCGATGCGTCACGATACAGGGGGTTATCCTAAACCAAAAGTGAGCCCTGTGTTGTGCGATCAACAGAACATGCGGATCAGCACGCTGCTTTTCGGGACCTGTCAGTTCAATGACCATTGTCAGTTGGCTCGCTTTCTGCTGGGTGCATGCTTTCATCTTGCTGTACTGAGCTTGGTATGGCATATGATACTCAGGAATCGCACTCGTAAGGATGGTGCGGTTGAGTCGGGCATTGTTGTTGGCTGCTTGCCTGATAGCAGGCACAGCAGCTGAAGACTATGTATTAGAGAATGTTACTAGAAGGGTAACTACTCGAGTAGCGGCAATCCTGCTGAACAGGTGGCCTATCTCTCACAAGAGACCTCTCGTTGCAGATCAACTTGAAGAATACTTGGGCAAAGGTCATTGACACGGTTACAGCGAAGAACACAGCTCGTTCAGATGCTTCTGAGTTTGTTGTCTGCTACCCAGATACCTTGGCTTCACGCATCTCGATTATAAAGGTGGGTGGTTCATGTGCCATCAGCTCTCACGCCTTGGCGGGTATTCCAGGATGAGCTGAACTATACTGGCTTCTCCTGTCACCGCACAGGTATTAATCAAGAAACAAAAGCAGGAAGTTGCTGCACTGGAACAGCCACCAGCAGGAGCTCCAGTAGGTGTCAGTTGCTACAGAGCCAAGCTGAACAAAGCAGTTGGTAAGGGCGAAACTGTGGACCTCGACGTTGTTGCCACGATCACCGGGGTATACAAGCCCAATCCCAGCAAGATTCAACAGGGAGACAAGCAATACGTGGAGTACGAGGATAACTTGTACCTGTTGTCCCCTTACACAGTGGACACCCAAACCACCAATGTAAGCAGTATAACATCACAGCACTACACAACTCACCTTTGTTCACCGTCATCTTCATTGATGCTGATTCCATACCCTTAGTGTGCAGTGGTAGTCTGTTTTTCACCTATATGGCTGCAGCTGCTCATGCTGGCCAGACCCATGTTGCTGAAAACCAACAGATCCATGACTAAAGTGTACTGCACCTCTGCTGTGCAGCTTCTGTCTTGATATATGTAGTGAAAGGACTGTCACATCATCAAACTCTTGTGTCCTCAGTTGTATGCACTGCTCTTTGAACAGCTGAAGATCGCCATCTGCTTTGCAGCCTCAGTCATCCAGCTCCAACAGATCATGCCACTTGTCAGCTATCCGTTGGCCTAATCATTGCAGCTAGCCGTGTTGAAGTCAGCACGCCCAGGTTACATACACATCCTCCCCTGCTGACCATGATATCCTGCAGGTGATCCTTCCCACCAGCGACATCAAATCCTACACAGATGACAGCACAGCCTCTAAGAGTGGCAGCAAGGTCAACTACGGGAGTTTCAAGAAGCAGAAGCCTTGGGCTGTTAAGCAGCTAAAGGTTCACTTCCATCATGACAAACCCTTCAAGAGGGTAAGCAGCAGGGGGTCCGTGCAGCTTCATCACCAACTCATTGCTTATTTCACTCAAGCTAGCCGATGAGGATAACTGGATGTGGTTCCTTGATCTTGGGGTTTTCACTCTGAGTAGTTGTTTGGAGGCTGCAAAATGGTCTCAAACACAAAGTATACACTATGCCTGGGTATGCATGTGATGCTGCTGCTTTGCTCAACTGGCCTGCAGGTTAACTCCCTTGTTCGTGAGATTCAAGTGTCACATTGGGGTAACATCTATGTGGAGGAGAGTTATGAAATTGTGAGTTCAGCACAAGAGTTTCCAAGCAGGGCGCAGAAGGACAGTACACAGCGCAGATGGCAATCATGTGGACGTGTCTGCTGATTATGAGTCATTACAGCACCAAGCAATACATACACCACGGACAGAACCACAGGCCAGCATCACATCATGTATTATCACTGGTTTCTGATGTTGATTACTGCTTCTGTTCCACTGCTTGAATGACTCGCTGCTTGGCCGCTTTTGTTCCCTGCAGCAAAATGTTGGGTCGCAGCATATTGGGAAGTTCTCTAGGTTGAAGTACGCTCATGAACCGAGCGGAAAGACCAACTCCTTCCAGGTGAGAAATCAATAGCAGTATGGTTGCAACGACATCATACAGATGCAGCAGAAGGTTGTACGACCCATGTACCTGCTTTTCCCGCCCTATGTAAAGGGTGGCTGTGCAACTGGCAGTGATACGAGTTCTCCGTAAGATGTTGGCCCGAGCTTTCAATCTTCAAGTGGGTGTGTCATCTCTATCTACTTTGTCACTCCTGCTGTTGGCTGCATGTTGTGTTTGCTGTTGCTCCTGCAGCAAGTGTATGCCCACATCCCACGCTCTGCCCACAGCACCTACTACAAGGACATCATTGGCAACATCAGCAGTAGTGAAACCTTCATCAGGAGCGACAATGTGAGTTAGCACATTGTTAGTTGCACCGGCACTCTGAAATCAAAAGTGCAGCTAAGCTGAAGTGCTTGGCCAGGAGCCTGACACTCACCTGCATCCAGAAACATAATACATGGTCACGGTGCGGAGTCAACTTCACAATGTACTGCTTGTGCACACAAGACGAATCGAGCACATTTCTCTAGTGTGATTTGTTTGAGTCACGAGTTGTGCATCCCATCTGCTGTCTTGCAGACTGAGATAGCGATCACTCTGCGTTACCCATTGATGGGCGGTTGGAAGACAGACTTTGTGTTAGGTGAGCTGACAGCAAGACAGCTTTTTGGGCAGGCGTTTTGGCAAAGCAAACTGCTTCAGGCATCAAGATTGATACCGGCTCCTGCAAGACACTCTGGGCTACAAGTCTAGGCATACAGAAGTGTCATGATGCACCCTAGAAAGCAGTCGGGCTTCAGCAAGCAGGTGCATTGCCAACTCGCAAATATCTAGGTTTCTTGCTGAGGTGCTGAGCCTGCAACTGTCACCCTACATGTGTGTGCTGCTCAGTCAACAACATCAAGTAGCACCTTATGAAAATCCAACTTTCACCTCCATGATATCCCCTATCACATCACATATCAACAACTTGCCTGCAGGCTGGAGCACACCTCTTGAAGGCTTCCTGTACCGTCGTCCCAAGGGCAAGCTGCGACTTTTGACAGACTTTAGCACCAGCTTTGATGACTTGTGGGTGGAGCAGCTGACAACCCGGGTGGTGCTGCCTGAGGGGGCCAGCAACATCAAATGCACAGTAGGTTGATATTTGGGGTGGCACGAGAGCGCGCTGTTATGGTCCCTGGCAGCATCGTCATCACCCTGAAAGGGCCCTCATCTCGCAAAGTCCTTTCCCGAGGCCCAGCTTACTTGAATTGATAGTATAGTATGTAGGCGGTGTCTTGC
>LWCB01004676.1:0-13542 GCA_001630525.1 Coelastrella sp. M60 | reverse complement strand
GATTCTCGATTCTCGTAGGTACTAGGCTGCGGAATCATTGACTCAAGTTGTCTTGGTACAGGTACCCAGCAGGCAGACATCAAGAGATGCAAGTCTCTGGTAATGCATTTCATTGATGTAACTGATACATGAAATTGATACTAGTGCAGTTGACTAGGCCACACTGTAGAAGCAGCGTGTTCAGTCTGTTCATATTGTCATTGCATTCACTTTGCTGCACGAGCCAAATTCTCCTTCCTTTTTTCACTGTGCAACGGTTACCGTGAAGACATTCAACTCTCAAAGCGCATCAGGGTACTGTACAAGTAAAAAGAAAGGGTAAATTGGCTCGTGCAGCAACATGCATACAATTACACCAATAAGCTGTGTACTTGCTGCATTTATGACCGATGCAAAAGCACATCTGTGCCATGGCATATGACAGCACATCTATGCATACTCACACTAGCATAACTGTCGATTGTTATCGAGGACACTCAGTGAGGAGGGCACCAGAGCATGCAGCTGTGCATCTGAGAGTCTTTGCCAGTAGTCTATCGTAGACAATGCATCGTGACAATGCAAAAAGCAAGGCCCTTCTGCAAAGCACGGTCAACAGCAGCTAGTGGGGTTTGGCAACTGTTTAGACAATGTGATATCTGCCAGTGGTACAAAAATCTCTAACCCACAAGCTAAGCAGTGCTCTACGGTGATCTGCCGTTGTTGATCAGAACTGAGTGACCCTATAAACGGCATGTTGGCTGCTGCAGCACCTTGGCTGATGTTGCACAGGGCTTCATACATGTGCACTGCATGTGCATTGCTGCCAGATAATCCCGTGTCAACTGTCTGTCATGTTCTCGTCAATGACGTGTTGTGTTCATATCTGCTCTGTCACTTCCTGTCCCTAAACATCCTCTCCTGGGCTGAAGTCAGCTTGGGTGCTGGGGCATCTGTGTCTGTCATGTACCCACAGAACCATTCGCCTGGAGCTACCGTGCATCTGACCCGCATGCCAAACCTATTCAGGAGAGTGCTGCAGCAAATGCATGGTACGGATACACCGAGAGAACCGTCTGCAAGGTGTCTCCACACTGTCAGTTCTGTTCCCGCCTTTCTTCTGATCCAACGCACCACCTGATGCTTTGGCACGTTCTGACTTTTTGCCTTGCTGATCCAGCTGTTCAAAAGATTTCGTTCCGCACAGCACCTGCAAGCGAGCAAGGAACTGATGACGTTTTGCCACCACATGTACAGCCCGCTGCCGTGTGGTTGCATGCTCTGCTCAACTGGGCGAGATCGCTGTAGACACACCAAACAAGAATGGTACTTCAAAAAGCTGTTTTGTTCAGCATCGCATGAACAGCAATCAACACTGGCGGACCCACGACAGGACCCACCTATGATTGGACTTCTTCAGCTTGTTGTTGTTGGTGTTCAAGCAGATCTTGAGGTTGTTGAACCAACACGTCGGAGTCAGCGGCAACGAAACTCCTTCCGAATGCTGCGTAGACAGTCTTGGCTGTTGTGGTGAAGTGACTATCCATTGCAACAGCTCTGGCAGGCATACTGGAACAGAAGTGGGGATGGCGCTGTTGGACAGCGGCACAGAAGGCTGATATACACTGAGTTGTATGGTGACAGTAGCATTGATAGCTTTTAGTCTGCCATGTGTAGATACAGGTAGAACAGGCGCAAAAAGGGCCAGGCCCGCACCCTGCAGAACCCTGCTCACTGCGTGTTAGATGGCATAATTGAGAACCTCATGACTCATGAGTCACAAGTTGCCCCTATCAGAGGAATTTGAATTAAGCACAGTGTGCAACCTGAATCGAATGTATCAATACCACATCAGCCGACTTGGCCTGGCTGCAAAGGGGCTGACAAAGTGTGCTCTAGTGCCCCAGTCGCTGCCTGGATCACTACCGCTTGTAATTGGAACAGTTCATCACTTAGCCATCAGACTTGCACTGCACCTGAATACGTTCATTGTGCTGGGATGTGCGTGATTGTGACGCACTTGATAACATGTGGCCTCTTGATTCTCCGCGATAACTTACACCACGGTGCTATGGTGGAAGCAGACCTTTTGCTCCTCGGCTTATGTCATGAGATAGTGAGTCATCAAACACTACCCTTGCTCAGCACTAGGCTCTAGTGAGCCCCAGTGCCCCAGTGCCAGGGCATGCGGCAACCCACAAGACACTCAGTCTCAAACTGACATCGAAGATCCCATAGGCCTGAATGCAGTTGGTGTCAACCTGCGCTAGGCCGTCAGCGCACTGTGTCATTGGATTGTACACTTTGTTCGCATTATCAGTGGCAAAGTGGTACTTGGCATTAGTAATACATGTACCAATTAAATATAGACAACATCATAACTCTGTCATCAGGAGATAGGGGTGTGACGTCAGCTGTTTGTTGCGCTACTGTTTGCGTTCTAAACGAGTGAGCTATGCAAGGAACAAGATGCCTGGTACAGCTGAACGATATGCACTGGGGCCGCCACCCAGAGCTGTCAGCTAGACAGAAGTCATCAATACGTGGAGATGTGCTTGTGAACCCATGTGCTGCCCAAAACCGAATTCCACATACCTGAAAACCGCAGATGGCAGCAAAAACATATGTGGTGTACCTGCCTCTGCTAGGGAACCAGGTTGCTTACACTATGCCATGAAGCACTGAAGACTCACTCACTGAATGGGTGAGCTCCTGTGTTGCCATGATTATGGCGTCACAGCTTGTGTCAAAGCACAAAGTCAAACTCCTGCCATGTTCTGGGACCTGTTATGTTAGATGACAAAGCCTGGTCACCGGGCCAGGCCTGATGTTGCAGCACGTCAATGTCAGGCAGAGGAACACATGTATAGCAGTATATAAGGTAGTTGAAACGAGTTGACATCGCCAGCAGCTTTACCTCCGTAGCTCTACATTTCGCACTGCACTCCCAACTGCGGCAAGTGAGGACAACTTGCATATTCGACACCCGTGAAGGGAATGCTCCTTAAGTTTGAACGCGATATGAAATAAATACATTTACATGCCAGTGCCATGCAGTAGCAGCCGATAAGAAGGGAGCAGCAGCTGAGCACACTGGAGAGTCCCTGGGTCTGACCTGGTGCAGCTGTCATGCGGCTGTATCGCCAACCAGCCGCGCCAGCACATCAAGTATCAGACGAAATAGCCGGTGAGTAGACCAGTCGTTGCACCTACAACTTCTTGCCTTCGCAGACTGCATTGGCTGTACACACTGCACTGATACAAACCCCAACAACAATGCTACAACAGACATGCTTCTGCGAGTTTGTGTTCACGTCCTGACCATACATGTAACTCAAAGACCATCAGTACGTTGTGCACGAAGCCATTCACTGCGGCAGCTGTACACAATGGGTTCATACAGCTGTCCTTGTGTGCTGCCGCTTTACAGCCAAGTTTGAAAACGATGCTAGCCGATACTGGGACATGTTCTATAAGCGCAACGCCACCAAGTTCTTCAAAGACCGCCATTACTTTGACAAGGAGTTTCCAGAGCTGCTACAAGGGCACCTCACAGTGCTGGAGGTATGGCAAGCAGCAGTACATCTCGATGAACTTCACATCACAGCACTGTAACAAGCTCACCATCTGCAGCACCCTCTGATGCAGGGTACATCCCAACAGCACCACGTTGATATCTGCATCTGGCATGCGCCAGCAATGACAAACAGCTCTGCAACCTGCTTTTTCGCTCTTGATGCCGCGCCAGGCTTCTTTACTGGCAGGTAGCCCAACCAACTTCAAGTCAGTATAACTGTCCTTGTACAGCTGTCAGTCAAATGCGACCGATTGCCGATGATGTTGCTGTGGCCTGTAGGTTGGCTGTGGAGTTGGCAATACAGTATTTCCCTTGCTAACCATCAACCCGCAGCTACAAGTCTATGCTTGTGACTTTTCCCCTCGGGCTGTGCAGTTAGTGCAGGAACATCCACAGTACGGCAGCGGCAGGGTCAAAGCGTTTGTTGCAGGTGGGGTCAATATGTCATGTATGCTTTCCTGCATGTATGCATATATGCTTCCTTGATGAAGTGCCATCAACCATGGGCAGCAGCAGCAGCAGCATGAGCGTTGTGGTATGTTGTACTGCAGAAGACTATGTGCTTCAACAGTATCAATCAGATGCAATGACAACATGCAAGTCCATACCCTTGCGGAGAGTTCTTGTTGGTCATTGTTGCATGTGCAATGCAGCTTGCCAACACATGACTAGCATACCACCACCACCACCAGCAGCAGCAGCAGCAGCATCAGAACTAGCCTGCTGAACTGTAGTCCTGCTTGTTCCAGGGTTTGTGACCCTTCCTGGAATCCTGCCGCTGCTTGTTTGCTGCTGCTGTTGCTGCAGACATAACCCAAGATGAACTGCTACAGCAGCTGCCTGGCCGTTGCGTTGACTACTGCAGCATGGTATTTGTACTGTCAGCAGTAGCACCTGAGAAGATGCCTCAGGTCAGAAAAACCAATGAGTGTGATGCAGAAAAGCCAATGAGTGTGATCCAAAAAAGCCATTGACTGCGATTCAGAAACACCAATGAGTGTGATTCAGAAGCGCCAATGAGTGTGGTTCGTATACCTGCATTAGTACATGGACTGTTCACAAGAGCCATGGTATACCTGCAATCCCAGAGCCCTTATTGCCAATCACACTGCATAATGTACAAGCACGCTGAGCAAACCATAAACACCAGTTGTGAAGGCAATTGACTACCGGCTTAACACTCTGTGTCAGCTTTCTCCACTGGATGTTGATGACCTCCAACATGCTGCAGAGTCAGCTTGACTTCCTGACTTGGCTTGTTGCAGGCGATCAGGAATGTTGCATCAGTACTGCACCCTAGCTGTGGGCGTATCTTATTCCGGGACTATGCTTTTGGGGACCTCGCACAGACACGCTTAGAAGATGGTAGTGGCGTGAAGTTCATCAGGAACAACTTCTACGCCCGTGGTGACGGCACCTGTTGCTACTATTACTCGGAAGACAGCTTGAGGGCGCTGTTCGCTGCTGAAGGGTTTGCCTGTGAGTCAATGGTTGTACATGCCAAGGTTATCGAGAACAAGAAGCTCGAGGTGAAGATGCCTAGGCGTTGGATACAGGCAGTATTCAGGTATGCACCTGAGGAGGTAACAGCTGCAGATAGGCATGCAGCACTGCTAGCATGGCAGCAGCAGTGGCTGCAGTCAGATGTGCAGGTGAAGAAGCAGAAGGTGGAAGGGGGGCAGGCAGTGGAATGTAGTGCAGCTGCACGTGCAGTCAGCCGCGGTGGCAGCAGAGGTATTATCAGGTGTGTTGGACGGCAGTGGCAGGTGCCATTGGACAACAGCAGTAGTGATGGCAGTCCTGACAAGATGGTGGCGCAGCTGCAGCAGGCAGCTGCAGAGCTAGAGCAGCTGCTTGCTGACCTACAGCAGACGGAGCAGCAGCAGCAGCGGGAGCAGCAGCAGCAGCAGAGTTTCATGCTTCACAAGCAGTTGCTCATGCTGCCACAATGGTTGCAACTGCAGCAAGAGCAGCGCCAGCCGGCAGATGGGCACCAAGCGTTTACGCTGCTGCCTCACTTTGCTGCAGTTGCTGCTGTAGCTGGCAGCAGAGATAGTGAAGACCGCGGTCTCTACTGTCAAGGTGTGATTGCTGCTTTGTTGGCCCTTGTGGCGGTGTGGCTTGGTGCTCGCTGGGTGTATGTGCTTTCAACTTGGGATGGCGAGTATCAGACAGGTGTTGATGAGATGCTGCACTTGAATGAAAGCACTGTAGTCTGTGAACGTATTAGGCACCGGGTGTGTGCCTTCAGGGACCAGAGACATATTCAGAAGCTGCTACGGGAGTTCAAGGGGCAGTCTGTGGATTTTGTGATAGGTCAACAGCACCATGGTGCAGCTGCGTGTGCCAGGATGGATGCAGTACCTGCTACATCTGCAGAGGATGTGGCGGATCTGCTTCGTATGGCACGCCCCGGCAGCAGTTTCATATCGTTATGTAAGCTCCTGTAACAATTTGTGGCCCTGCTACTGGGAATCGCTTGTTGATAAGGAGATCAGACAAGATCGAATTGAGGTGAAGCAGTCACTGTCTACGTCCATCATAGCGCCCTTTGGCTGGACTACAACCAATGGAATTTCCATTTTGTCATGTTTCAGTTGAACATGCCTGGTTTACAGTTGGCTGCTGCATGCAAATTTCAGCACCACGTGCTTGCACATTGTGTGGAATGCACAAGATACGTTTGATAGATAGTATCTAAGAGTGCAAGTCCTCCAGCAGCTATCTGACCTCCTGTGTCAAGGCCAATATGTTTGCTTTGCTGTTGTGCACCAATAAAGTGCAATTCAAACCAGCAGCCGGAGAAGTGTCAGAACCCGTGAGGTCCCCGCGTAGAGCGTTGTATCGCCTTAGAGGCTGGGACTTGGCAGATAAGAGTGCATCAAACGAGGAGTGCAGTACTGCATTGGGTCATCGCGTATTGCTGCTTCAGTCCGAAGCTCCTTCGGTGCCTGTGTGGATCGGCTCTCTTGCGAAACTGATTATAAGGTCAGCAAGCACCACATTGTTCACGGCTGTTGTGGTTTAAACGTCAATAAGATTACGAAAGCCTCCGATATCTTTGCGGACTTGTGGGGCAAAAGCGTCGCTGTACTTTACCTGTTGAGGTGCGCTCTCCTGTAGTCGTAGGCAAAATATGGTAATGTTGTTTGCCGGTGTTGTGCCGTTGCTGTTCATCAGTGTCGCCAGTCAACAGGCAGCCACATACGTTCCGTTCGTTGCCACCAGCAGAGGCCATGCCAGTCGTTCCAGTGCATGTCTTGTTGGTATCTGCAAGTGATAATGTGTTTGATGCTACGTTGAGGCAGCTATCGCCCATTCGCACGTATGAATCCAGCGCGGGCGTGTAGCTCAAGTCAAGGATGTCGACATGGCGGTTTGCAGTCCACATTGGCTGATCGACGTAGTTGCTGTATATATGACTTCATTATACTGCAGTCACTATGTCAGCACGTATGCTTGCAAGGCGCATCGCCTGTCAGACGCCGGTTAGCAGAGTGTCTGCTGGAAGACGTTTCAGGCCCTGCAAGCTCACGGTCAAAGCTTATCTCGGGACCAAGGATGGGAACCGTGAGACTGTTAAAGAGACGGTGGATCTAAAGGAGAAAGCCAAGGTCACTTTCCAGCTACCACATCATGTGGAATATGGCCAGGTGACAAGCAGTTAGCAACTGATGGCACAACCGCTGATGGAGTGCTTGGCGCACAGCAGCTGCACACCATGTTCCTGCTACATGATCGCAACCGCTTCTGAAAAGTGAAGCATGTTGTAGATAAAGTGTTTTTCTGTATGACATAGTATTCTTGATCAACTGGCTGCAACTGTTCAACAGGTGCGAGCTGCACCCCACATGCCAACCTGAACTCCTGCCAGCAACGGCTGTCAATCAACCTCAACATACACTGAGCAGAAAATTCAGATGACTGCGTTGCTTACTCGTATTGCTGCTTCTGGGCCTGCAGGATATGTGCCTCATTGGTGAAGACCCAGCTCTTGGTGGCTGGGACATATCCAAATGTGTTCCCATGGCCTGGCATGAAGGTGATTTCTGGACTGCAGAAGCTGAACTACCAGCTGGGTAAGAGCTTTCACCACCTGTTGCCCCGCTGCACACCTCATACTTGATGCTGCTTGTGACTGTCATCCTGCATATCAGTTAGAACCCCAATTGGCAAATCATTGATAATCGCTGCAAGCTCCTCAGACCAAAATTGTCTGGACGGGCTCAAACACCTGCTGTATCTGACTGAGCCTTTGACAAGTATTGCTCACACAATTATGTACTTGCTCTTTTGTCTATCACCGGCCTACTGCATGTATCAATTGATCATTGTCCTCAACATACTCACATCTCACTACACTTGATTGTGGTGTTCATACTTTTGCAGGGCCAAGGTAGAGTACAAGTATGTTATCCGTGCTGCAGAGGACATGGGCGGTGGTGTGTTGGAATGGCAGCCATGTTTTAATATGCAGCTGGAGGCAGAGGAACCAGAGGTCACTGTCAGGGACGCCTGGGAAGGCAGTGCTCATGAAATCTTACCAGGAACCTTGCCAGTTCCAGTGCCTGAACCAGTTGAGGAGGTGGGTGGCTCACGCCGCTTGCTTGGGCATCTGTAAGAGTCGTACCAGCAGTGATTGCAGGAACTTCCTGTATTGGCAGCAGCTGACCACCAGCACCAACTTACCAACCACTTGCGCATTCCACAGGTTAAACTTTAATCTTCATTTGCTGTCCAGCAGGCAGTATTGACGGTTGCAAACGGGGATGCGCTGGTTGCTGTCAACGTTGACGCTGATGCCGATTCAAGAGCTGTTGCTCAGCTGGCAGCAGTTGCAGATAACGTGATACCACTTGTGGTTGAGGAACCTGTCACAGCTGAGGATGTTGCTGCTGCAATGCCGGCACCGCCAGCAACCAATGGCAGGGGCAAGGATACTCGGAGGCGTTCAACTGGAAGCAAGGCCCCAAAGGTGGGAGTACTGTAGATAGATGCAAGCCCTTGTATGACTGTGAGATCAGCTAGTAGTGCCGTGTTGGGTGACCAGATTTTTCACTGGGTGAGTGGCAGTATACCCGCTGAATCACAGCCGGTGTATAGCCCTGGTACATGTATAGAAGGTTCAATTGGATGTCTACTCTGACAGCTTACTTGTAGCTTTTGTAAGACCAGGTTACATAAGGCTGCAACCAAGCTCATCGTTATGATCACTGTGACATGGTTGCGTTGTTGTAGGGAGTTAGCATCAATGGTACCAAAGCTGCTGCTTCCATGACTGTGTCGGATTGGGAGTCACTGGCAACCTCCCAGCTGAAGGAGATGTGCAAGAAGAAGGGTCTTGCAACCAAGGGCCAGCGCAGAGACCTGCTGGCTCGTCTGCAGCAGCATGGGGCATAATATGAATTGGGTTACCGGCCAAGGCCAGTGGCCTGAAAAGGCGTCGACATGAGTCGTCAACTGCACAACTTCACCTTCAGCGGTAAAGGCAGCACACAGAGCATCAACTGTAGATGCCCAAAATAGAACAATAAGCCCAGTAAGAGCAGCAACATGGGGCATAGATGTCATCTGCGATTCACGCACGGTGCTGGTGGTCTTGGTTTATTGCAGTGCCGTGTGCCGCTGATGCATCACAAGGTGCGAAACATACTCAATGAAACAAGCACATGACACAGTTTCTGCTTCTTGGCTGAACAATGCATGGTTTTGGCGCTCTGCTTTGCCCTCCACTGTTAGGGGGCGTAGGTTGTTGCAGCCAGGCCGCTGTCAGCTGTGGTGATTGTGACCTGTATAAGTTGGCTCATGTTGGGTTGAGTGTGGGTTGCCACTGTTGCCAACATCATGGATGTGCTAATAATGGCCATTATTTAACAATGCATTGATTGAGCATTATTCCACACTTGGAGAGCTCTGTCTGTTGAAAAGAAGCATTTTCTTGATTCAGGAGTGCAACGTCTGCTCGTGCCAACATTGCCAACATCTTGTAGATTTAGGGGAGGTACAGAGTTCACTGACTGCTGACTGAAGTTCATCGCCACTCATGTGTGCACAGCTCTCAAGCAGTCACTCAAGCGGCAGTCATACCTGGACGACAGGTATCACAAAGTGCCACGTGTATGGGCTATATGCAGGGCATTAAGAATAGGAGAATAGTGACTGCTGTGCATTGTGTACTAGTAGCAGTAGTCAGATGGTGACATAAATTTCAGTGCCTGCATACACTCACCTGAGTGGTCCTACAGGCGAGCTTCCCAGTCCTGGATGTGTTGCGTTTGCGTCTTGTGCATTGAAAAGGTTGGCAGGGCAGGGTGAATTTCGCAAGATTGAAGTGCAGTTTGTTAGCTCCCAAGGGCCTCGTGGCCGGAATGGGTGTGTCTACTACTAGCTCAATAGCTTTGAGCCCTCCCAGCTGGCGTACAGGGGATGGCTGATGACTGTTGGCAGCGTGCTCCCATTTGTTTGATCTTGGTTTTGAAATGGTGCGTTTCTGAAAGGGAACGTGAGCATTGCAGTAGCAGGCTAAGCACATGCTAGATGTTTGGTCATCTCTGTCTCACGCATAGGTGTTCTTGACCACACCCAGTTGTAGGTCATTTAACAGTACTTCTGGTGGGTGACGAGGGCAGCAGATTGACCCAGGGTGGTGGCAGCACTTTTGATGCTATTCAATTTGCAGACGGGGCATAAACCTTTTGAGGCTAGCGGCCTGGTGAGGATGTAGCATTTACAAGCTGCTTGATGATTGTGTGGCCGGGAGTGGGTGTGTCTACTACTACTACTTGATGATTGTGTTGTGTATCAACTTGGTCCGATATGCATGCATCAGGCATGCAGTGCCAGCTGTTGAGGCATGAGTGTCGCAGCCTGCCATATATTGTCATTGCATATGAGCCCGATCTCTGTTTTTGCCGGAAGGTGTGTTTCAGGTGTTGTACTGTCAGGCCTGACACCCAGGCTTTGCTGTCACCACCCTCACCTTGCCTACTTGCTGTCAACATTCATGAGTGAAGGTTGCTGGTGTCCTAGCTTCTTGGGGTTGGTGTATCTTGTGGGAAAGTATCGCATGTAACGTGTTGATCACACCTGTCTTCGCGTTTGCTATGTTTCTTATACACCTGTTCAACAAAAGGTACAAACTTTAAACCCCAGGTCATGTTGTCCAAATCAGCTTAGTGAAATCTATCATAGTGGCACCAGCGTAGCTCAGCTCTCCTGGACTCCCGCAGTTCGCACTACGCAGCCTGCCAGGTTACGGTAAAGCAGGATCTCAGAAAAAGACGGGAGGGAAGCAGGACGGGAGGATAAGCAATAGTAAAGTACTGTAACAAACACCTTACAGGCATACTGGCCTTCTCAATTTCCGGGGCAGGTCGCACCACCTGGTGCGGTACAGGTGCCTGGCAGGGTCGGTCCAAATGCCAAAGTTTATACCGGCTGCTGGCCCTTCGATGTCATACACCAATGGCAAATATATTTCAGTGTAGCAAGCATCACTTGCGATAAAGACGTGAACGAGTGCAGGCAATGAAGCGAGTCTACACAAGCCTGCCACACTTGCCCGCATCTCTCAGTCACAGTACATTGTGAATGCAGTCAGTGTTCTTTCACGAGACTCAAGGGTGACTACGCCCAGCCGTGCTTCAAAAGTCCAACCAGGTACATATCGCTGCTTGTAAACTGGTCATTGCTAGCAGATGGCTGATGCTGGCGATATAGAGATGCTGAACGGCGAGAATCCTGACATGGTAAGTAGTTTTCTTGGCTTAGGGTGGACCCATTCGACACCACAATGCCATGTCGCTTGCAACGGTCTTCTTGACCTGTGCCGTTTTTACTGTCCTTGCTTACGGACAGGACCAGGATTTGCTGCTGGCGCGTATTCTACAAGACCAGGAAAGAGCTTTTCACGCGCTCATGTCCCACAGCCTGCAGACAGGCGGCAGGTGGGCAGTCAACTCGGTCTGCAGCAAGTGCAATGTACAAGGCCAGCAGTTGTTCACCTTGTTTACTGCCAGCCACCCTTCAAAACTACCTGGGATGCCCGCTGAATGCTTCTGCTGAGCTTGCCATGGTTGCCTGGCTACCACCTCGGCGGAAGAACCTCATCAACAAGCAGTAGCATACACCACCCTACACTGTCCTGGATGCGTTCCAGCGTCATTTACCTTTCCATAGACACTTGGGACCATGTCAACGCATGCACACCTTCCAGAACAGCCTGTCCTCCAAGGCACAACAGCTGTGCTGTCCCGCAATAGCGACCAACTACTGCTTGTCTGACCTGCCTGCAGTTCACTACCCAACAGCAGCCACTACGCTCCAGATGAGTCAGCCAGTATGAGTGATGCTGAGCTAGATGACGAAGAGCTTGCGCGGCGACTGCAATCCGAAGAAGTGCAGCAAGCCTACCAACAGCAGCAGCAGCCAGAGGGTCCAGCAGCTTCGGACTTAGAGTTTGACGAAGATGACGACCTGGATTATGACCAGCTGGGCTATGAGGTAATGCATGAACTGTTTGTTATCTGTGCGAGGTGCATCAACTACAATCTTGTGCCGTAGCAGACCACAGTTGTTAGAGCAGTGCATTGCTTCACCCTGTAGGTGATACAGTTTGAACAAAAGAAGTGTGTTCCATCATGCCTGATGGGAGACACATCTTCTCTTCAGGCTGTAGCTCCTACGGTTATGCTATGCAATGCTTTGCATCTTGATCGTGCTTGCGCTTACATCAAGCAGAGGACCAAGTTGCAGCACACAACACATGTTACACTGCAGCAGTAGTTGGGCGCTCTTGTTTCCACCAGTTGGTCACACTGGCTGTGCAGGATCTCACTGCCTTGGGAGATGTTGCTGGGAAAGTCAGCAAGGGGCTTCAAGGTGACTCCATAGCACAGCTGCCTCTTCTACGAGTGAAAGACATCAAACAGCAGCAGCAGCAGCAGCCAAGCCAACAACAAGGCCATCAAGAATACTGCGGCAGTGAGCAGGCACAACAGCAGCTGATGCTGGCAGCCAAGGCCCATCAGGCTTGCAATATGTGAGGAATCCTGCAGCAAGATTGGGCTTTCATGCAGAGAAAGGGACAGACCCATAAAATCTGCAACATATGTGCAGTGATTATGCATAACACCCAGAGTAGCTGTTGCTTTGCTGTTGGTGCCTGCCAGACTGCACAAGTACTTGAGCAGATTGAGGCAGAATAACAGCTGTGTTCCACCTACGAGAAAGCACCCCAGCGGTACATACAGCACTGTATGATGTTGTGGGAATGACTATGTGTCATCATACAGGTGTGCTGTATGTCAGATGGAGTATGATGATGATGAGCAGCTAAGGCTGCTACCCTGTTGTCACATCTACCACCAGCAGTGCATTGATCAGTGGCTTGCCTTGAGCAAGGTAAGCATGTGTATCTTTACTTGCACTGTGATCTCCTACGCTTACCTGGCTCTGCTGCTTGCATTGCTTGCTACTTGTTTGCTGTCTGAACTGCTGCCCATAAGCAGTGAATACATGCTGCTTTGATCGTACCTGTTTCAGCACTTTGGACCACATCCACATGAAAGCAGATGTTTAAAGTTGCACTGTGGCCCAGTTGGTAGCCAAGCGGCTTGATGATTCAATAACAGCTGAAGTGTGCTGTGATGTAAAGCAGAGTCAACTTGCATCAGCATGTTGCTCAGAGGCAGGATGGCTCCAACGGCAGCAGAAATTGCAAATCCCCCCTGCTGACATCTCTGCTTTCCTCATGGTGCCATGATGTTTGTGCAACTGCAGGCGTGCCCTATCTGCAGCAAGGAAGTCAGCGGCAGTGACAGCAAAAGCAAGATGGGTCACACCCCCATGATATCTGCAGCTGCAGTTGCCACCAAGCATACAGCAGCCTCGCTGGCAGCATTATCAGATGCTGCAGCACCAGCCGACACTGTGGGTGATCAGTGATTGCCAAGCTGAACAAGCAGCACAGAGTTATTCCCTGGAGC
>LWCB01004675.1:0-22015 GCA_001630525.1 Coelastrella sp. M60 | reverse complement strand
CCGAAACTATTCCTACACTGTGGGTACCTCAACCAGCAGTTGCCACAGGGATTGCTTTTGCAGCATGCATGTTCCTGTCACAGTACATCACTAGACCATCACATCTGCAGCATCGTTGTGACTGTCTCTGCTTTCAGGTGTGAGGTTGTGCTCTAGTCAGCAGCCACTCGACACAATAAACACAATATGACCTACGGGATGTTGACAGAGTGTGTGTGTCTGCGTTATGTGCATGACTTCGCATCCTGCTGTCTATCCCTGTGAACACCCTTTCTTAGTCAGCAGCTTCGCCTCTCCTAGCCTCTAGCAGCGCCTGCAGGCTGAGGTAATGTAGCTTGAACAAGGTGCAATCACAGTCCTGCACCTTGGGTGTATGTGGTACATAAGTGCTTCAGCGGTCTGTACTGGAACTCTGCAGGAGGTGGTTGAGATCTCGAAGGATAAACTGCCTGGGTACCAGGACAAGATCAAAATGTTCTATGAGGAGCACATTCACACAGATGAGGAGATCAGATACATTCTGTCTGGCACAGGTACACAGATTGCTGCAGGTTTCACATGCGCTACAGAGACCACAGCTGCTGATGATTGTCTCCTTGCAGTTTGGCAAGACTCCAGCCATCTGTAAATTCTGTTGTGCTGCTAGTGAAAGTATCATGCTGCAGATTGTGTTGCTACACAAGTCTTTGCTTCTGTTTTTGAGTTTCATGTACGCCTCAGAAGTGTCGAGAGCACTGAGAGCGAGCTGATGAACACAGCCTAGAAATGGCTGCTTTATGCCACATATCATAGCATTCAAGGAAGCTGATGTGTTGCTGAGCTCATCCGAAAAATCTCAAGCAGTCCTACTGCTAACACCTGATAAGCTTGCCTGATGGTCGTGATATTGAGGGGATGCCACAACACTGTGCTGCCGCTTTCAGGCTACTTTGATGTTCGTGATCTAGATGACCGCTGGATCCGCATCAAGTGCAGCAAGGGAGATATGCTGGTGTTGCCGGAGGGTATCTATCATAGGTTCACTCTCGACACCAATGACTACCTCAAGGTGAAAGAGCAGTGTACCGCTGCATGTGTGATGAGACCAATGTGTGCATCATGTTGCCTGCTGGGTGATGTCCTTCTGGAAGCAGTGTACAGCCACAACTCTGGACAACTCTGTCATGCTGAGGGCTGTTGTATAATGCTATCAGCATGTTTGGGCCATTGATCATTGCATGAAGTGTGGACTCTCATGGACTGCTTGCTGACATATGGGCAATGTATGTTGGAAATCATGAGAGACATCTCAGCTGTTTGGCTTTTATTGATCGCCTAGCTGACTGGCTGCCTAACCTTTGTTGTTTTCAGGCTATGCGGCTGTTTGTTGGTGAGCCTGTGTGGACTCCTTACAACAGGCCACAAGAGGAGCATCCATCAAGGACATCCTACCTGAAACAGTTTGGAAAGCAGGGAGCTGTGGCGGCATAGTGTTGCTGGAGCGTTGCTTTCGTGTCATGTAGACGGTACTGGTTTAAGCAGCTGGCAGGAGGCAGCTGGGATTCTGCACAGCAGTCTTGATTCAGGCAAAGCAATCAGCAACCTCAGAGCTGCCTGACCATTGCATGTCAGCGATGCATGTGAGCAATGGTATGCAATGGGAGTTCCTACAGGGGGTCCTCTGGGGCATGGCATCCTGCTTGGTCAAGCTGTAAACATCAATCTATTGAATACATCGGTCAACATTTGATCGGCCAAAGATGGTTGTAGGTGATAATGAGGCCTTGTGCAAGTGCACATGGGAAGTTATGTGGTAGTGCGCAGGACGGTATGATTTGTGAAACATTTTATGCTGCACACAGAAGTGAATCAGACAGGAGATGCAGAAGCTGTAGAAGCACAACTCTACTTTGAACAGAAGGCTATGCGTGCAATGTCATAGCTTGACCAAGCTGTGATAGGCATATGCCTTTATGTGTTAGGCATATGCATCTCATGAATGCATGGCTAAGGGAGTGAAGCAGGGTATTTATCGCCAATGCCACAGGCCAGCTGGATGCAAAGGCTCAGGAAACGTTTGTGTTGCTACTTATACTACTACTACTTGGCTTGTGCAGGGGTGCGATGCTAAAAGGACGTAGCCATGCAGAATACATGCATGTCACGGCTGCATGCTGTGCACCGGGTTAGTCGTGTCATGCACACCAGGGCAGCAAGGACTGGTGCCCGTTGGTGCATATTCGTCCATGCATGCTTGACAGAGAGTTGACTCGTGCAGCAAAGTGAATGCAATGCATGCTTGTCAGGATCTTGGCTGCCAAATACACTCCTACACTGTAAAGGGGCTTTACATCCACACGGCGCAGACTAAAACAGAAACTACATCAGGCCGTCATGCCGGTGATTTCGAACTCCTTGTAGCTGGCATCGGTCCTTGGCAGGACCGCTATGAGGTTCTCGACTGACAGTGCTGCCGCAGCTTGCAAATCATGCCGGGCCCGGCTTCAATTGAAGCTGGATGCGGAAGTCCAGCTGCCGCGAGCCGGGCCCGGCATGATTTGCAAGGCTTGGCAGCCGATCGGATCATGATGCGTCAGTGTCCTTGCACATAACAAGCGGCGCTGAGCATGAACGTGTGTACTTAGTTCATCTGTTTATAACGCCGTTCAGACATCGCTACACCGGCGCCGGTTCCGGCCAGCCCGGAAATGATCTCGACGCTGGGTGCTTGTATCTATACGTCAAAACACGCACGTACCTGAGCTCTATTGCCAGCTAATGTAATGTCTCAATTGCCAGTTCTGACTTGTGACTTCTCAAGAACGTTATATGCGCCGACGGCGGTTGCATCAGCTCATCGCCTGACTTGCAGCACCCGGTGGGGCCCACCTTGGACTCTGACAAGAACGATGGCTTGCTAGCAATGAGTCAGAAAGGAGAACCACTGTATCAAGTCAGCTATTGATTTGATGTTAGCAAGCATTGAGTCAGCTGTCTGTGGCGGAACCGTCAACCTTTGCCGAGCTTTGCGGCGCTGCCTTATCCACCAGCACAAGTACGCTGCAGGCGGATTCGAGGTCTTGGTGTCTTCATCATGCGTTGTATGTGGGCTGCAAAGCACGACTATGATGATGAAGATCTCAAGCCTTAGAATTTCTTGGTACTTACCGGCACTAGTGCTGCTGGTAGTGTTTGTGTGCTCGTCGGCGTGGCGTGGTGCTTCCTTTCCCGCATTCAAGAAATCCCAAAGAGGTGCGGCAAAACCTCCAAGCAGCGTGCTGTTTTAAGCCTGTGTGCCAAACCAGTCTGTGGCACATGCAGGCATCCCTTTCAAGCAAAAAAGACATCTAGAAGGCAACATCAGTCGGTGTTCTGGGGGCAGCAGCAAGTGCCAACCACTCGGCAAGGATGCCTGGTGGCAACATCCTTCAGTGCTCACATCTGAGCGCTTGGGCCTGTGGCAGACGTCCTTTCTAGGATTGACAGGGGGAGCCAGCAGTGCAGAAAATGCCACCCTTCTGCAGCACTGGTGGCGATGTTGTCCTGTGTCAGATGGACAGATTGATCTGAGGGGAGTTGGCTCAGCATACTCTGCAGTGGTGAGGTGATGGTCTCAGACCACAGCAGGATGCTCAATGTGCAAGATAACTGGTGTTGATCTGCTGATGAATGAGTTGGTGTGGAACTGGCTGATACTCGGTGATTGATGCTTGCCTAGTACTGCCTTGTGTAAAGCGAGCACAGCCAGCACATGGCAGGCAGTGTGCCAGGACTACCATCTGCAAGCTAGAGGTCGAAGTTGGCCTCAAGACCATCACAGTGTGGAAGCCTGGGCTCTGGCAACAGTGACAAACTGGAGTGTATGCATTTGGCCTGCCAAGCAGTGATGATCGGCTTGCAAAGAATCACTGCCAGGTGTGTGCAGGACTCCAACTGGCTGATGCAGCTTGTACCATGGGGTGTTGATGACCACTGGGCAGGGCTCAACATCACTGACATCACTGTCAACAGAACATGGCAGTTGCAGCAGTCACCCGTACCAACACGTGAGCACTTGGTTGACAGGCCGGGCTTGGTTGCTTCATGATCACTGATGGCATGAACATCAGCAAACACTGTATCTGTATGCACCGTGTATGTCAACTACTGCTGCTCAGCAATACCAACACAGTGTACGTTCCCCAAACATACACTGTCTTCAGCACCAGTTGGCTTCGACAGCAGGTGGGTGACTCATTTACATGCCTACGATACAGGCAGCTACAGAGACCCGTTCGGCAACATAGTGAAGACAACGAGCGTTCCCAGGGAGCGCCCTGCCGATGTTTTTACAGCCTGCAGAAGCATCAGCGGCCTGCATAGCACCCTATGCGGCTCTGAAGACTTCAGGGCCCTCCGCTGACTGTTCAAAATGTACAGCATGCCAGGGTACATTTGGCTCTCAGATATGCAAGCTAGTGTCACTGGTCACCGTGTGCCAGAATGCGATGATCATACTGCTTTGTCTGCTTCGTCACTGCAGACAGCATCAATGTGTGGCATGCCGAGGCGTTGAATCTGCCATCAACGAGCAGCTACAGCATCAGACCTTCTAGCAGCTTGTCCAAGCACTCACATGACTGGGATGCCAGCCAGTGCAAGCTGTCACCAGAGGTGTTCAGGTGAGAGTGACAAGGCAACAGGACATGAGCTCTGTGTATCACCCTCCGAGTGTACTAGCTGCAACAGAGGCACTGTGCTGCAGTCCTACTGCTCCTGCAGTTGATGGTGAACTCAGCAGCGTCCTTCAGTGGACTGCATGTAGCTGCCCCAAATGGTAAGCTGTCCGACTTGTCTAGAGATCTCATGTCTGAGCCTGGAGTGGTAGCTGCACCTGCCGTAGTTGAAATGTCAGCCTACGCGGTAGTGATGTTTGTGTTCTCTTCTGGTGACCAAGTTGGTGACAGGCTTTCCAATGGCAGCCAAGTGGGCTTCAGGCGTCTTGAGTGTACACCTGTGGATGCATGTCATGCAGGCCCGGCAGCATCTGGACTGTTGTCACTCAGGCTGCCGATTATCAGATCGACCTGTATGCAAAGCTGCTGGTGCAGGTGAGCTGCAGACTCTGATGGCATCTTGATTCAAACACTGCATTGATGTCACTGCCACTGCGACGTTTTAAAGATCTGGGTCCGATGCACAGTAGTCCACCTGGCACCGGCGTACTGTGAAGCATGCTGGGCATCAAGATAGAAGCCTGTTGTTGCTCTGTTATACACACCACTGGTTCCATTCGAGTCAAATCAGCGAAGCACGTCATGCAGCTGGTGTAGAGTATCAATACGCTTGTAACAACACAGGTAGATGCCTGCAGTCTCTCACAGCTACAACTCCCAGACTTCACAAGCAATTGCCTTCAGGCCCTGGCAGCGTCCGAGAGCGAATTTGAGTGAAATTGAATCTGACCAGTGTTGACTGCTTTTGGATGGTGGTTTGGTTGTGTGCAGTAGGCACAATTAATCTACCACTCACAGGCTGTCAGTGGCGGTTGCCAGATTGATCCCCCAGCTTGTATTGTATCATGCTGTTCAGTCTGTCAAGCATCACAAGTGTGCTGATTGAACAAGACTCGTTACATCGTGTTGACTGCAGCACACCTCTTACCATCAAGCAGTGGGCTTCTCTGGAACCATCTTGGTGCTTAGTAGGCAGATGGCGGCCAAGTTGACTGAGCAACGTGAAGTGCAGAAAGGTCTTGATGATGGCTCATTTGTCATCATTATCTGGGTAAGTAGGGGGTTGAATTGTTGATATCTGATGACACTGTCAACAAAGACAAGTTTCTGAGCAGTGACATCTTGGACAATCGCTGTGTACCAGGCGCCACACATGTGACTGTCTCTCATGCAATTATGATGGATAGACTGTGCGCACCCCATAACTCTGCAATGGTGCAGCAATGAGCTTCCGAAGAGTGTGTCTTAAACATCAACACATGTCTGTGTGCTGAGAAATGTGCCACAGAGACGGTCTCTACAGTCATCCCACCTGTTCTGCTTGACTCAACATGCTCTGCTGTTTGCCCACAGGGTGGTGACATGGTCCCATCCATGCCGTACTACTACCAATACCTCATGTATAACATGGCCTTACTCGCCACCTGGGGGGTAACAGACATCAAGCTGGCGATGATCGACCTGGTGAGTTACTGCCTGAACAATCCATATGAACTGTTGGCCCTCAACCTGGTGATATCAAGCCTGAGTCAGACCTTTGAGTCTAGCAGTGGTTGCTGCAGAAAGATCAACTGTTGTGCTGTTTGTGTGAGGACACCTTACACAAAAAGCACAATAGTTGATCTTTCTGCAGCAACCGCTGCCTGCTAGCAAGGGACTTGAAGCATGTTTGTCAGCGAAGTTCAGCTAGTGGATCATCTGATAGTAGCTGCATACAATGGTACCCCACTGATCAACTATAGCCAGAGCATGCCTGACTGCAGTAGCAATGTCAGGCCTGGAATTGCTCTCGCTTCTTTGGCCCCTCGCTCCAGCCCTGACGATCTTGTGTGCAGAAAGCTGAAATCGCTCTTCTTGTTGAACATGCAGGATGAGTTCCTAATCGTACCAACGCATCTCACTTTCACTGCAGCATTGAAGCCTGGTGGCTGCCTACATGGCTATCAGCACATAAGAATGCTGCGTGTGAATGGCTACTTTGGCATCACTGCAGCAGAAGCATCTGCTTGTTACTGGGCAACCAAAGCAGCAGAATCCAGTAACGACGCCACAGTCAAATTGAACATAACAGATTGCGGTTCACCCTGTGAGTTGACCGACAACAGCAAGTTGAACAGATGCAAGGAGATTGAGAGCAACTTCACACCTGACATACAGGGACTGACAGATATGGGCTGGCAGAACTACTTCAGGCAGCAGGAGCAACAGAGGCAGGGGAAGCAAGAGCCGCCACATTCGGTTCTGCAAGTGCAGCGACAGCAGTTCGAGGTACAACAGCAGCAAGGCACTGGAGACTGGCAGCTACCTGTTGGCTATGTAGACAAGCACCTAGCAACAGCGCCCAGCTTTCGCTATGCGCACAAGTCTATGGTGGATCCGAATTACGTCGCTGCATATGCAGTGCATGAAGCAAGTGTGGTGCTACTTGGCGGTAAGGACACAAAGTCTGGGGTGAAGTTTGAGTGTGTGTTTGGCATTCACTTGTTGAACATGTTCAGGCATAGGTGGTTTGGTGCAGGGCAGCAGTTGGTGCTGTATGGCAATGAGACATTCAGTCTCCCAGAGCACATACAACAGGTCTTACAACTACATCAACGGATATAGCGCATGCTTCCAAGGAGGCAGTCTCCAAGGAGTCCTGTGGTGGTCGTTCAGCAATGCTGCAAGGCTTAAAACAGTTTCAAGAGCAGACCAACTTCCTTGCAGCTGCTGTATACTTGTAAATGTACCTTTTGTAGCCTTGCAAGACATTTGATGCGCCTCAGGTGCACAGGGCTGTTGTGATCATCTGCTGTTACAATGGCTTGTTGCGACTTTGTAGGTTTTGAAATTAGATCCTCAGGTGCGTAGGTGCAGCAGAGTCATACCCCCACCTCAGACGGTGCTTATTTCATGCATGTGCTTCATGACTGATTCACAGAGTTGTGGCAACTGCTCACATTCGTGGTTGCATACAAGGACGTACTACAATGACATTGTTCGGTCAGGCTGAAGGACATTGTTGCTAGCGAGATTGTGAGGCCTACGGCACATTTGTCCTTGCGGTATGCAGAAATATTAGGCGTGCATTGTTTTTCAATATTTTCACGATGTTGTAGTACGGTACTGGCACCCATGTAACAATGATATCATGATGATCACCTCACTCCTGACCTTGCGCAGCCCGTCAGAGGCGGTTGAATGGAAAGCATCACTTGACCTCCAACACAGTTACACCTTGCAACCGGCCCGCAAAGCATGAGTGCACACTTTGCTTTGTGAGTGGAGTCTGGTTTGATCGACCAGCAGGCTATCTCTTTCCTTTCCTTTTTTGCACTAGCTCAAACCCGTCCTCGTCTATCACTGGCTGCACTGGCTGCTTCATTGGCACCACTGCTGGTGCTGCTTCCTGCATGTCTTGATCCATGTCACTCCCACCCTCACTGTCTGCATCACTGCTGCTGTCGTCTATCTCAGCACCGTCTAAGTCAACCTGCAAATCGCATCAAGCATCATCACTCAATCAAGCACAAGTGCCGCTTTGGCATTGTTGAGCAGCACACGCATTAATTCACTTTCAATGTGCAGAACAAGTTGTGTACCATACACCTGCTGGTGGGCTTTGGCCAACAGCAAACCCTTTCATGAATCAAAGCTGCTGAGCAGTGCTGTAGTTGTTGTTGCGGCTGGAGCACGTCTTGAAGCATCAGGAATGTGCTGCACCATTCCATGGTACTCACCACTTGCTTCTTGCTTGCTGCTGCTCCAGACACCTGCCGCTGCCGTAGCTGCTGCAGCACGCTTGCATCATTTCTCGCACACGCTGTATACAACTCTATAAGTGACTTTGCTACCTGCACAAGAGAAGTATAGATACATCAGCGGAACCATCAGCTGACATAGAGCCAGACCTGATGTAAGAACACTTGCGAAAATGGGCGGCTACTGAACACTGTTTCAAACAGTCAGACTCTGCTGCTCAAGCGAAAGTACCGCTCATCATACACTGTACTACAGATCCATAGGAGATCAACATCGGCACTTCCAATCATTGCTGTGCTAAGCTCTCCATGTGAACCACAGATCTTGAATTCAGTGTCCCTGTGCACACCTGTGCAGGGCTACCATCCTCTGCTTCTACTTGAAAGTCTTCTAGGAGTCCATCCGCTAGTTCCATTTCCAGATCATCAGCAAAATGCTCTGCAGTGCCACCAACACAAGTAGCTGATCAGAACCACAGCTTTCAAGCATGAGCAATTAATGATAACCATCAGCATCACTTTCTAAGGTAGAAGCCAGCAGCTGCAGCTGTCCCGCATCATGGTTGTTACATATCTCCGCCACAATCAGATTCAAAAATATACTTGGGAACAGCTGACAAGGCAAGGCCAACAGCTCGTAGCAGGTCTGGTCCTACAAAGACGTGTCGATGCTCACTTGCAATCAGTGAGCCAAGAATGATGCCTCAAGCACCTGTATTATGGCAGAACAATCTGCATGCTGTTTATACCTACCTTTTTTCTTGTAAAACCACTCAATGATGTCTTCTATGAAATAATCAGCCTTGGTCGCACTATCAGGACCACCCCATAGGTTCTCTACTGCTAGCACCAGTGCTGTCCATTGCGAAAAGATGAGTCCCACGCCTTCTTCAAAGCCTGCTTTGGCTTCCGGGCTCAGCTGTAACAAAGGAGCTGTCCGAGTACCACTTCTATGGTCCATGTCAAGGAGACTCGCAAGTACGAGATGGGCTGCGTCAGGGATGGGACTGCGGCGAACTCTACAACTGCTGTGCACTGATGTGACGTTGACTGCTTCGAACAACCGAGTACATCCGCGAGACCGTTTACAAGAGCTACGGCAGCAACTAGCGCTCATGTAACCTCGATAAGTGTCTATTTGTCATGTGTTACGACCGTTGGGTGGACAACGCATGTGTTTCGCTATGGACAATGCAGCAACCATCAAGATTGATTCAATGAGATGAGTGATGTTGGTATACAGCTACGATGAAGCAGTCTACAGGGAAGTAACAACTCTAGGAGCCCTGACGGGGCTCTAGGGCACTTATATTACATATCAGCAGTATGTCAAGCTCAGATGATGAAGGTGATGACGGGCTGGGGTTGGGAGCTATCTTGTGGGGGAACCTTGGCGCAGATGATGAACTGGAAGCAGACTATCTGGACAAGGTCAGTGCTCCCATCACCTCCTGGTGCCCCTTAGAGCATTGATGTTTGTTTGAGCGCAACGTATACATGGCCTCTACAGCAGGTTGCAGAACTGATGTCTACTGCAACATCTTTTTCTGCACTCGGCCAGCAGCAAAGGCACCGTGTCTTTATGTAATCTTGCTCGTTGAGCGAAAGCCTACATAGCTCGCATCTTCTCGCAAAGATTTGTTCTTTATCGCAGGGAACCATTGCAGCATTGGCCAGCAACAAGGTTCAGCAAGCCTTTCAGGGTGTCCTCAAAGTGGTGGGTAACTTCTTTGCTAGCCAGCAACCGTGCTTTCTTCCGTTTGCTCCCACCGCCCTTCGTTTGTCGTTGCCCGTAGGTATAATCAAAGCTGTTTACCTCCATATTCTTCAGCTGCACTCCATCAGCCTTCTACTTGAAAAGTCTGCTGATTGCGCTCTTCGTCATGCAGGATGCTCTCACTGCAGATCGTGGAGGCCAGTCAGCTGCTACATCCTCAACAGCAGCTACACCAGCTGGTAGCACAGTATCATCTTCAGCACAGGATTACGCAGATGAGCCAACACTGCCTGAGGACCTGGAGGACATTCCTGAACTGCGACCTAAGCAGCTGGGACCAGCAGTGCCTGCAGCAGCATATGCAGCACTGGCAAGGTAAGTCGTTAATTCAGCGCTAATGTCAGCAGTCAGATCATGAGGTCATATTGATGACCGCCTTCCTCCACAGTTCACCCAGCAGCGCGTCCCAGAGCTTAGTGCCATCCACCAGTAGGCCCAAGTTCGGGTGTGCGATATCATCAATGATCAAGGGCAGGGCTTGCACATGCATTCACGAATCTTGCTGGCTTCTGTGTGTTTCACAGCAGGTCTGCTGTTCATGTTGCTGGAGAAGATGACTATGACGACGATGATGATGAGATGCCTGATGCGCCCTCAGCAGCAGTCCCAGCAGCAGCACCGTCACAGAGCCTTGCAGCAGCAGCAGCAGCAGTGCCAGCAGCTCTGCAGCTCTCAGCACTGCCAGCAGGTGTTTCTGAAGCGTCACCTTTAGCAGTTGTCTCTGCAGCAGGACAGCAGCAGCAGCTGGTAAGCAGCAGTTTCCTGCCAGTCCTGCAGCAGCCACAACAGCAGGAGGCACCAGCACTAGGGTCCTTCTCAGAAGCCCTTGCAGCAGCAACAGAACCTGATAGCGATGCCCCTCCAGCAGCAGCAGCAGCACCTGCTCTCACTCCACAGCAACAGCGAGAGCTAGCTCTGTTGAGGCCAACCGCTGATCAAGAGATAAAGCAGCAGTATCTGGGCTTCTACTACCTGGATGTGAATGACTTGGGTGAAGATATTGTGCATTTTAGTGAACTGTTTGCAGCATCAGAGACTGCTCTCAGGGTAAGAGAGGCATATAGGAGGCCTGACCTAGTGCTGCTTTGAAAGTACACATGCATCTGTTTGCCCGGCAGCATGCTTTGGTATTGCAACAAGTTCACCCCTGCAGAAAATCCATGATTTGGTGTCAAGCCCTACCAACTTGAATGACAACACGACTCACTGTACAACTTGCTGTTTACTGTGCTGTGTCTGTGTGTATGTTGTACCCGTCCTTCAGACTGCCTGTATGGATGCTGCTGGCAAATCAGCTGAGCAGCAGCATGAAGCTCTCTCCAAAGCCCGTGACAGAGCTGAGCGGCACCGACAGCAGCAGAACCTCCTCATTGCAGCAGCACAGTCACAACGGCAGGCAGCGGCTGATGATGATGTAGAGACCCAGCAGCAGGGCTTGATGCCAGATGTTGCTGAGGGAGATGAAGCAGCGTTTGCTGTTCATGTTGTTGGTGATGCTGACATGTTGAAAATGGCTGCACTGGGTGTGAGAGATCACACTGAGGACCTGTCTGATGCTGAAGAGGAACTGTTCATCAACAGGGGAGGTAGGAGAATCATGGGGTGTTTGTTTGACTCGTCTTGCAGATCTCAATGTGCAGAATTGTAACCGTCATAGGTGCATGCCGCATTCAGGAATGCACGAGGTGGCTTGCATAGTGCAGCAAAATCCTTAGATCCTGCCGCTAAACAAAACTGCAGGATCATTTGTAACGCCTAAACCGTATTGAGTATGATATTGATCATCAGCTGCTGCTGCTGCTCAAGCTCACTTATTCATGCCTCCACTGCAGGTCTGGGGCGTGCTTTGCTGCGAGCAGCGCAGTACAACGCCTCAACAGCCGCCACAGCAGCAGACACAGCAGAGAGAGCGGCAGATCCAAGCACTGCAGCTGGAGATGCAGCTGACAGAGCTACTGGTGGTGCTGGTAGTTCTGCACCTCTTGCTCTGCTGGCCAATCCATATGGTCTCAAGGCCTTGGATGCTGGGATACTGCCTGACTGGGAGAGTGATATAGTTTGGGGGGATGAACAGCATCTGCAGAAAGCCAACAAACAGAGAGCGCAAGCAGTTGTTGAGCTTGACAACAACATGGTGGCTTCAGGGTTTCAGACTCAGCAGCAGCAGCAGGTGCAGCTACCCCAAGAAGTTAGTGTGCCAGGCAGTAGTACTGGCCTGCCGGGTGCAGCTTCATCGCTGCCTGGTGTGCATTCTGGGCTGCCTGGTGCTGCTTCTATGTTGTCAAGTGCTGCATCAGTGCTGACACCGGGCACTGCTGGTGATGGTACTGCTGGAAGCATGCAGGCATCAGCAGTACCATGGGGGTCAGATACTGTCCTACCTGCAGGAGCAGCAGCAGGAGGAGCAGCAGCTGATACTGTTGGCACAGGTGGTCAACACTCTACTGCGTTGCCTGGTCAGACATCCTTGGGGACTGAGGATGCTGCTGCTGCAGCCGCTGCATCTGCTGCAGCAGGGAAGGCAGCAGGAAAGAAGGCTGGTAGGCATGGCAGAGCAGGCAAAGCTGCAGAAGCAGCAATACACCTTGGTAAACCCAAGAAGGACCACCACATTGTGCTGGCAAGTATGCAGTCTCACAAGCACATGCTGCGCTTACTCACTACCTCAGAAGCCTCAGTGCTTGCAGCGACTGCTGCAGTAGATACGGGCGATATGCTTGCAGCTGCTGCAGCTGGCGACCGTGGTCGAGCAGCTTGGGCAGGATTGGCAGGTTACCGGGGCTCTGGCCGACCCAGTGAGCAGCAGCAGTATGTGAACCCTACTGCAGTAGAGCAGCTGAAGTTGAAACATGTTCCTGAGCTGCTGAGCAAAGAGCTCAAGCCACTGCTGCCTGAAGACGACAACTGGCTGTCCTCTGTTATCTGGGATAAGGAGGAGGCTGCTGAACAAGCAGTAGAGCAACCAGCAGCAGTGATGAAGACCGAGGGTCAAGAAGCAAACTCGCTGCAGCAGGCGGCGCAGCTGGTTGTGATGCAGCAGGGTGATGGTGGTGTTTCAAGGTTACTAGGCACTAGGGCCAAGGTGTTGTGGGACTTGAATGATCCTCATATGGTGTTTGAGGCAGTGAACCCTGCACAGTTCAGTACTGCTAGTGCTGTAGTACAGCAAGCACCTCACAAGGTGGGTCAGTAGTAAAGGTTGTTGTTTAACAACTCATGTTCAGGTCCGCTGCAGACGGTGGGCAAAGCTTAGCTGGCAGCTGTGAATGTGCCTCTTCAGTGTGTACTGCAGCAGCTTAGACAACATTGTGCGCGTCAGCTAGGGCTGTGCTTCCATACACGCCAGGGCTATCTGGCCGTTGCCTGACGTTGCTGCTGTAGATGCAGTCACTCAATATGCTCATGAGTGTGTGGTGTGCTTGTAACCCCTTGTCCTGCTGCAGGCTGTGAAGCACTTACCCCCTCATCTTCTAGGAGTCCAGGACCCCCTGCTGCATGAGCTTGCTCCGCTCCACATTTCTTGTGATCATCTGTACACAACTGGTGAAAGCAAGGCTGGCAGGACAACAGGCACGGGGAAGCACACACAGATGGCGGTGCAGTTCTCCAACAACCTGCTGCCACTGTTTCCAAAAGATGCCTTCACAGCTTTCTGGCATAGACCTAGGTGGGGTCTGTGGGGGGTGGCAGAGCTGCAATGTCAATAAGTTGTATACCCAGTCGTTGAAACTGCAATACACATTGTGTCAGATCTTGAAACCGCAATACACATTGTGTCAGAACATGAAAACGCAATACACATTGTGTCAGATCTGGGAACCGCAATACACATTGTGTGAGAATTTCTTGAGATCACGAGGCAGAGCTTTGCCAAGCACCTTACCCTATGGCACCGGCCCTGTAATATGCAGTCAGTGCTCCAGCAAGCCCCGCTTGTAGCACACAAACAGAATAGTGTAGCACAAGAATGATACTCCTCATTGTGGCCTGCAGGCACTGGTGGAGCCCTGCTAACCTTCTGTTTCAGCTCATGCGGCGCCAAGAACAACGTGATGCTGCTGGTGGGGCTCGTAAGGTCAAGGGGTTGAAGTTTGAAGCTGTCAGTCTGACTTTGAGGAAGGGCAAGGCAGCAACAGCAGATGACAATGAAACAGACCTGGCAGATGTGTGGCAGGTAAACTCATGGGATGTTGAGGCTTTTCAACATGGGCAGAGTTTTGTGTCTTGTTCCCTGGGGTCCATTGTTCGCCGCTATATGCCATGCTTGCTAGACCTGGTGTGCACACTAGTGAAGAGTAGGCTGATTAGCATGTGGCTTCTCAGCTTAAGCAGCTTTGAGAGAGCCCCCAAACATCACTGATGTAGCTTGCTTCTCTGGATATGCAGGTGGTGTCCAATGTCAAGTCACTCAAGGATGCTGTTGCTGTTGAGATGCCTCGTCTCTTTGGCCCAGGACCAGACTTCCTGTTACGAGGGTGGCTGGGGGAATGGCTCGATGTTGACAGGTGTGTAAGATGTTGACCTAGAACACGAATCTAGACCTAAACATTTGTGGACTCCCCGTCCCCGTGTATCAGCTTTAGTGGTTTACCAACTAGGCATGCCTGCTCGTGAAGCTTTTTTGCAGACCCCACAGAGGCCATCAATCTTGACTCTGCTCAGAGGGTCTGTCTTGTCTACAGCTCTTGCACCCTGCTAGCGATCATCGTTCAGAGTGACCTTTAGTCACACCAGATGTCAGTCTGGTGGTGGTGTGCGCTGTGGCCATGAAGTTGCCCTCTCAGTTGTTGTATGTTATTACAGGTCCTTGAAGAGTCTGGGCTTCAAGCCTGGCATGAACTACATGGTGCCGGTCTGGAGCAATGTCCAGCCTCTGAAGACAGCAGCAGTAGGAGGCCTGCTCACACCTGACCTGCCATCAAGGTACAGTCAACAGTTGCATGCCCTACTGCTGTTTATGCTGTGCTGCGTTGGGTGTTCTGCAACTGCTCAACTCACCAACTGTCATCTACTGCTGTGGCAGTTTGACAGGCATCAGGCAGCTGCTGCGCATAGCTTGCTGAAACAACACTTGCTGTGACTTTGCCTTTCATGATGACCCCGCTGCAACTTGTACTGTTATAAGATACTGGGCCGGGGCGCAGACACCCAGGACTCTACTACCACACGCACCCTTTCATAGTTCCCGCTTGACATTACTGTCTGTACTGCCAACCCCAGGCCGCCGGCGGCATTCAAGACCCTCAAGTCCCTGAGTGCCCACACTCCTGGCCACATACTGCTGTTGGAGTACATGGAGGAGAGACCTCTGATGTTGCTGCAGCCGGGCATGGGAATAAGGCTGACAACGTACTACAGGCGAGTCTTGTAGATACCTTGCAGCAGCATCTTGTGTGCTGTAGATGCATGCACAGGGCCCTTTGGAGTGTGCTTTGTCTGGAGACTCACAAAGTAGTGATGCTTGCTCGCTTGTTTCAGTCTGCTTCTGGTCATTAGCTCTGACCCAGCAAGCGATGCACATGCCAGGACTGTTCATATGCCAAAATTTGCTTGTGTTCCTGCAGGCGTAAGAATGACTCTGACATGCACTACCAGGCTCTGCAGGCCTGGTACAGTGAGGGGCTGTTGGCACGACAGGTATGGTGGGTACTGGTCAGCTTGCCAAGCATATTTGATTCAGCTGAACATGCTACGGCGGCTGTGGCTAGCATTGCCTTTTGCACTACATGCAGAACTAGGAGTAAGACTCTTGATTTGTTGAGCTTTCCCTGCAAGGGTGCTGAAAGCGGTTGCTGATCTATTCTGCCAAATTTGGTTGCTGATGTGCTGTTCGAGGCATGGGGCCACATGCAAGTGCACACGTCATGCAGTAGGGAGAGTGCAGTCCACCCATCATAGAACGCCAAAAGCCACAACACATCTGTCTGATCTTTCATGGCGCTGTGTTTGTTCAGGCTCTTCCATTGACCAGTCAAGACCGTGTAGACGCCCGCCCTCCTTGGATGGTGGGCACCCCTCAGCTGTTGACCCCAGATGACCCCTCACCATTCTTTGAACTGGCTCCTATACCTCCAGGAGACATGCAGTTTGCTGTGGATACCCCCTGCTTCAGGTACAGTTGCAAATGCATTGCTTGCCAAGCTGATCAGCATAGTTGGGTCCAACTGTGGCATCTGAGCAAAACGTCTTAGAAAGGCTGTTGACAACACCGTCACGCATCTGTGTTGGGCCACAGACCAGTGCTATCCAGAATGTACTTGACAGAGCATCGCCCCAAGCATCACATGCGAGTTTCACCCCTTCAGTGCCAGGCAACACCAGTCCAAGGTTGTCCAAGCACTTGTGCAGAAAGGGCTCTTGTGTTGTTCCGGAGTGTAAAGTCGTCCAACTCTCTACCCTACTGCTGTTGCTGTTAATGCTATCCCCAGGGCCCCTGCTGCTCCTCATGTTGGTGCCTCCAGTGACTTCCTGTTAGTGCGTAACTCAGCAGGTTCACTGGCAGTTCGTGAGCTGACAGGCTGTGTGGCTGTGGGCCAGCAGCACCCCAGCATGACAATATGGGCGCCCATGTCACAAGAGGCACAGGCGTATGAAAGGGCCAGGTTCAAGGTGGGACTAGCTATACTGCTGTGGCTGGGGTTCTCAATCTACAGATGCTCAGTAAGCCATCCTCTTGCTCTAGGTGCTATCCTGGTCATCTAATTGCAGGGCAGTATTGCTGCTTCTTTGCTGATGCTATGCTGTGTTTCATGGTGCCTCACCCCTGCTGTTTACCTTGCAGGCGTTTGTGATAAGGCTGTTGCGCATTCGTGCTGACAAGCCCAATGTGAAGGCCGGCAAGGCTGTGGCATCTGTGACGCTCACAGAGCTCATGTCAGCCTTTGCAAACATGTCGATTGCTCTGGCGGGAAGGGAGAACCTGGCGAGAATACTGAGAGAGGAGTGAGTAATGCAGAGTGATAAGTCCTACATGGTCCTGCAGCCAGCAGATCAATGGAATATTGTGGCGTGTCATTGCTTCTGTGATCTTGTCCAGCACTCTCTTAGTCATGCTGAAGAGTGTGCTGCTGATGACATGTAAACGTCTGCCAACCCAGCTCTACAAGCATCGTGGTTTCTGTGGTGACTTGAGGCTGTGAGCAAGAATGCTAGGGTATACTTGTGAGCGCCTGGGTGAGCTGCTGCAGGTGCTTCTGTGCCCAACTCCCAGACAAGCCTGACCACTGGACCTTCGTGACTGGAGCCAAGATACCCTCAGAGACAGACCTGCGGAAAGAAGTGAGTTTTTATGATGCGTCCTGCAGTCTGCGCGTGTTTGTGTCATTTTCTCTCCACAGCAGAAGCAAACTAGATGTGTGATGCTTCTGCTGTCTTTCTGCTGTGTGCAAGCCAACAGGTCTCATCCAGATGTGGTACAGAAGTGGCTCAGCCTGCAGCTCGTTAGCCATGTAGTCTGTGCTGACTGGTGCCACCTAGGGCTTCAACCAACCTACTTTTGCTGCAGGTGTCCCCTGATCAAGCTGTGCAGTATGAGGCCCTACTTGCTGGTATAGGCCAGCGCATTGTGTACAACCTCAATGAAGTGTCAGATGTCATTGCCAGGTCACTTGAGGCAACAGGCTGCCCTCCACTGCCTACTTTACGTCTGGTGCTGGACATGTTGCTGCCTGATGAGGCGGGAAAGCAGGCGGCAGCAGCCATCGAGCAGTGCGTCATGGTGAGAAGCTGGGTTGCTGTTCTAGCGCACTCACGATGTTGCCTAATGCTGGCATGTGGGTTGGTTGTATTGCTGTTGTTCCATCTGATGCAATTCGGCATGCAATGGTTTCCACTTGCTACTAGCATTATACAGCTAGTGTAGTCAGGTTTTGCGCACCTGTCAGTGTTGTAGCCAGTTGTAACAACCAATTCCTTGTGTTTGACAAGGCCAGTTGTCTGTGTGTTTGTGAGCAGAACCCTCCCTGGGCGCAGTCAGCTGCCTACAGTGCTGCTCTAAGGGAGTCCCGAAACCCCACAGCCCTGCAGCTGACGGGGCGGGGTGACCCCACAGGTCGTGGTAGAGGGTTCTCCTACATGAGAGAGGAGACAAAGAGGCCCAAGGAGGAAGTTGGGCCACAAGTGAAAGCAAAGGATGATGGCACAATCACAGGTTGGTGAGACCATGAATTAGTACAGATGCGTCTGACTATCAGCTGTGTAATCAGCCATGTTGTCATGTCCACCATAGGTGGGTGTGTGAGTTGCAGGGAAGGTATTCTTGATTTGGATGAGATTGGGCTGTTGAGTGGCATCCTGCGCGTGCCTGTCTGCAGCAGTTGGTTTCATGACGCCAGGCCAGGTCTTTCTTTATCAGTGTACAGGCCTGAAGCTAGCGGCATGTGCAATCATGTTGCTGTACTTCTCTTTGTCTTACTGCAGGTACTGATGCTGACCTGCGTCGTCTGGGTCACAAGCGGGCTGGAGAGCTGTTGATGACAAAGTTCAACATGTCAGCTGATGAGGTCAACGCGCTGCCTAGATGGGACAGAATAGATATGATACGCAGGTGAGACAGCCCATTTGCAAATCCAAGCAAGAAACAATAGCATACATTGTGGCACAGGGGGGCAGGATGCTGGGCACACATGCTCATAGGCCTTACTGAATGCCGCTGCAGACTACTGTGCATGTAGGGTGTCTCAACATCCCAGCATTGCGCCTGGGCTGCGCATGGACAAAGATGCCAGTGTATCTGCAAGATGATGCATCTCTTGCGAGCACACTGGTATGTGTTGTTCAAGAGGGGTGTGTATCTACTGCAGGAATGTTCGTGACCCCAAATGGTCATCTGTAGTGACTGCTGACCCTGAGCTGCAGCAGTTTGTGCGTAACGTCAAGATGAGTGTGGAGGACCAGAAGGCAAAGATGAGGACTACAGCACAGCCGATATTCGCGGCACAGGTTGGTGCAGTACCTGCCAGCGACACTATACATAGCTTTACCTTCTAACTTGTATGATGCATCTGGGCAAGTTCAGCATTCTATGCTATTGCTTCTGCCAGGAAGCAACAACCCTAGCGGTAAAGGGATAACATGTAGTACAGTCCACTGATGTTTCTTGGTGTAGGACATGCATGCGCAGCAAAGGTGCCCTTTCATGCTGAGATCTTTTGCTGCTTGCACCAGCTGACGCCCGGCTGACCCCTACAAGCACTGTGGTTTGCTGACCTGCAGATGAACGCTCTTCTTGAGCCCTGGGAGGAGGAGGCCCTCAGTGATGACATCAGCTGGGGGGTAATGCCCGCACTCAGACAGCAGCAGCAGACAGATGCACTGGCAGATACTGCAGCATCAGGGGCAGCAGCGGCGGCTGATGGCAGTGCTGCCGCAGGTGCTGACGGCACGACAGCAGCAGATGGTACAGCAGCAGCAGCTGATGCGAATGCAGCTGCTGGTGGTGGTGCAGCAGCAGTGAGTGGCCTAGCAGCTCTGGCACCTGGTCAGGAGCTGGATCTTGGTGTGATGTACAGAGGACCAAAGGTATGTTGTGTACCCTTGATCATTGGTGACCGTCAAAAGTCTATACTGTTCCGCTGTGATGTTTTCTTTGATACCCTGGATCGCGACGAAGCGCTTTCCGTGACTGGTGACAGCTGCTATACAGCAAAGCAGGGACGATAACCTTTTGTTGTGGTGGAGCCGACCTGCTGTAGTCAATATGATATCGTATCACAAAAGTTTTCTTTGTGCATACTTGCAGCCGGTGGTGATTCGTGGTCGCCAGGAGGCCATGCCCGGTGAGCGGCGTATACGCCGTACGATATTCTACGGTACCGGCAACGGCGCCGTGGTGAAGCGCACGCTGCTGATCACCAACAGGGATGACATCGCCATACTTAACACGCTGCACAAGAGAGGAGAAGGCTTCGGGGAGCAGTGGATACCTGGGAAGCCAGGTAGGACAAACCGCTGCTTGATGTAGTAGCACCCCCCTACTGCTGGGTGTACAAGCACTCTTCAAATAAAATCGTGCACAGAAAAGTGCACCCCGGTGCTTGGCAGTTGAATCACTGCTTTGCATGAGAACATCATACGGAATCATCTCGCCCATATCTACAGCCTACAAGTAGCGCCGATGACAGAGGGGAGTGATTGTGCCTTTGATAACGATGCGAGCAATCCCTACCAAGTCCTGTCTACTCATGTGCCCGGCTGCCTGATTGTAACTGGTTTGCTGGTATGCAGGTTACAAGCCACGATTTGCTCGTGCTGTTCCATTTGGCATGCCCTGGCAGCCTGTGCAGCCTGAGCCTGACCCAGATTCCCTGTTGCCCCCAGAACCAACAACAGCAGCAGCACCACCACCACCACAACCAGCACCAGCAGCAGCAGCTGCCAGCAACCAATGGGCAACAAGCAGCCATGGGGAGTTGACAGCAGCAACATCAGCAGGCACAACAGCAGAGTACTCAGCAGGAGCAGCAGCTGCGAATGCTGCTTACGCTGAGCAGCAAGCTGCAGCTGCCAGGGCAGCAGAGGAGCTCGCTAAAGCTGAGGAATGGCGGTTGAGGGCTGAGCAGGCTGCTGCTGCCGCTGCTGCTGTTGCTACTGGCCGCCCTGTGAAAGTTCCTGCAGCTCACAAGGGCATGAGTAAGAAGGAGGCGGCCAAAGCGGCGGCAAGGGCTGCGGCTGCTGCCAAGAAAGGAAGCAAGAAGAGAAAACGACGCTATGATGACTTTGATGGCAGTGATGATTCCTTTGAGGTGAATGAGAAGCAGAAGATTACAATGCAGTATGATCTGTCATGCTTGAGCTCAAAGAGGAATCACTGGCTCAGTGTCATCATATGCTTGCAGTGCCAGCTTCTATGATTTCAGGCAGCCTACCACATGGCTTGAGCTGTAGCAGGTGTTTGCTACAGATCTCTTTGTACAATCTTGATTGGTGTTCTGATATCTTTAGATGTGCTGTTAGTGCTTTGAGATGGGCTGGGGTTGAGCACCTGTTCAGCATCATTCACTGCAACAAGATCACCACCTCTACTGCTGCAGATGACTGACAGTGACAACAGTGAACTTGAAGCAGAGCTTGAGGACGTCGTTGATGATGATGACAGCCCATCAGCACCTAGGGCGAAGCGGCCAAGAGCAGCAGCAGCAATGCCAGCAGCAGTAATACCAGCAGGAACTGGAGCAGCAGCAGCTGATCTGGGTGGTGGTGCTGTTGTGTTGGCAGACACGGCTCCAGGTGCCATGGAGGGTGCTTCTAAGAGATTAGAGCTGTGTTTGGCTGAACTGAAAATGAGGTAAGTGTGACAGAGGCTTTGAATGTATGAATATCTGTGAAATGTCATAGAGGCTTCCGATATATGATGTGCCAGTCAGTTGTCACACACGTAGTGGTTGAACATGTTTCAAGACAGCACATAAGCTTGAGTACCAGATGCCATACAGTAAGCCCCACCTGAAAGCCCCATGAAGCATGGTGTACAGAATCCCAGCAACACAGTCAAGTTTGGTAACATTATCAGGATCCCTCAGCTGTTATGTGTTCACTCTGTGTCTCCATATCAAGTACTTGATCTGTTGTGTTTGTTATCACAAGCAGTTCTCTTTGTTGTTCCAGGTTCATTGCTGTTGTTGACGGCATGATCCGCCACCAGCAGAGCAAGGTGCGCATGACACCTCAGTTCGTCAGGCTGTTTGAGGTGCCGGTCAACCCCAAGGGCGTAACGGAGTACGCCAAGTTTGTGCCGCCTGAGAAGCAGATGTTGCCGCCCAAGATAAAAGCAGGGGTGATCAACGTCGCAGGCGTGCCAGCCGGTC
>LWCB01004673.1:0-18403 GCA_001630525.1 Coelastrella sp. M60 | reverse complement strand
AACTGTACAGAGTGGTAGTGCGGCGCAAGGAGGTTTTTGATGGTGCCAAATGTACATGGTCCTGCGCATTGCAGGGATGGCAGTTGAGGCAAGTAGTGCTTGTTTGACCTTTTTGTACATCAGCACACAGTTGCTCTGGTAGCAGGCTTTTCTAGCCATGAAACTTGTCATCAAGCAGCTTTGCATGCCTTCTCTTGTCTGTTCTTCTTGTCAGCCTCATAAGGTTTGTACAGCAGTGCTTTGCGGCCATGTGGCGGAAGTTGATAGGGAAACATATATCTCTGCTTCGGGTTTAAGGAGCACATGAGCTTCACAAGTTGCGCACAAAGCCCAGAGAAATTTGCAGAGGTGTGGTCATTTTGCTGCAGTTGGGGCTGCATTGGTGCAGCAAGGTTGCCCCTGTTGTGCACAACAGGTGACTGGGTGCACTGGGATGCAGGCATGACCTGATTCCAGTTGTTTGAACAGGTCTACTGTCCAGAGTCAGAATTACATGCACAGGGTGTTTAGGTGCATGATGCATCCCTGCAGGATGTCAAGTACAGTCGTATTGCAACCCTGCACCTTGCGATCGTGTACCACCGTGGTCACATCTGCTCTCTCATCAGGTTACTGCTGGTACTCCACCCATAGTTGACGTATTTGTGTATGCTGAACCAGTTGCTGCAATATACGGTGCATTGAGGCATATGCACATGCATGCGAGTGTGCCGTGTTCCACGCAACTCAATGCATCGTTGCAACTGTGAATTAGCCATGCTTTGCTGCACCATTGTATGGTCGCTTGTAATTGTTGTCAACATTGGTGGTGGCTCAGCTTGGCCAGATTGTCACAGCTCTCTACAGTGACGCTGTCGGGTGTATGATAATGCGCAAAGTGTTTGGTTTTGCTTCTGTCAGCCAGCAGCAATGCCACAATCATCAGGAAATCATGTGAAGGGTTTTGTTGGTACATCAACTGATTGCAACCAATTTCAATCTTAGGGCATCATGCTAACAACACAGCAGGAGCAGCATTTGCTTGTTTTTATCAGCCAGCTTTGCATTCACTTTGCTGCATGAGCCACTCTTTTTCACAATGTGTTGATGTCTGTCTCGTGGCATGCAACCTGTAAAGACATACTTAGCACGAGAAACTGTTTCATCTGGCTCAGCATGTCAACCGAGGGCGGCTGAACATCCGTGAGGCTGTCATTTAAGCCACGTACCACACATTTGGTGTATTTCATGCGGGACTACATTTGAAATATTCAATGCGGGATGAGGGGCATATGGTTCGGCAGAGCCTCGGACCAAAAGAATACTGTACATCAATTACTAAAAGTGACTGTAGTGAATGTTTGCCAGTGCCAGAACAGAAAGGAGACCCCTGCTCAAGCTGCGACTGAATGCAATGAAACACGTACAGCATGTACAACTATACACCAGCAGTCGCAAGCACTCCAGCCATGAGGCCCTTAGGATACAATCCTTGGTGAATGAGCCAGCCGTATCACGTGCACATAACACAGCAACTCCTCTGGAGTAGCCTTACAGGTACAGCTACTCAGTGGTAGTAGCCTCACCCACTCCAGATTGAGGCATTTGCAAGTAGATGAACACTCGTTATGCACAGACACACACAACACGACATGTGTATATAGTCAAAGCTTTTCTCAAGACACCACACCAGCAATTCCAAAGGCCTGACTGGCACTCTGATACGCACCAGTGCTTGCCAAGCTACTTACGGTAAGTACCACAGTCCTATGTTAACGTTGTCAACATCGTTGCCAAGAGCGCACAGCTGCTCTGGCCTTCTTGTGATTGACCAGAGCTTGATGCTGTTTGGCTGAACAGTCTCCCCGAGGAGGAGGTTACTCTCGCACTTACAATATGAAAAGTAGCCTACTAATAGTGTGAGCTGCTATGCGCCGGACAGCAGACTACCTCCTACAAAATAAGTCATTCATTCTTCAAGCGCTCTAATGTCTCTGCAAGCTCGCCCGATTGAAAAGCCTCTGCAGAGCAGTACAAAGCATCATACAGCTCAGTGAGCACATGCAGTGTTTACGGCATGCTGCTTTAATTGGGTATGTACTCAGGTGCCTCAGCAGTAGATGCATAGTTACAAGTAGACGCATGGGAGTTTCAGACGTATAGTACAAGAACTGCAGAAGACCCGTGTACAGCTCCGTGGTGTGCTGATGTGGCCATCACTCACCTATCATGATATCACAACCACCATAGAACTCTCCATCAATATACACCTGAGGGAAACTGCACAACATGCACAACTGGCCTGTCACAGGTATGTAATTGCTGGCTGTCATTTGCTGCAGCTGAAGTCGTATGTTTTACCAAACCAGACTATGCAGTTTTGCTCTGGCATTGCGGCTGTGATGCCTTGATGTAGCACACAGTGCCCAAAATGCAGCAGCTTGTGGAGGGTTGCAAATGAAGTTCAAAGCTGATGATGCAAAAGTGAGGCAAACAGACAATTAGGCGAAAGCCCTGCTTACGTGGGCCATTGGCTATACTCCTTCATGCCGCTTCGTAGCATTTCATTCTCCAGGATGTTGACAGCTTCAAAGGGAGCATCTAGGTTTCTCAAGATCTGCACTACTGTATTGCTGAAGCCACACTGCGGAAACTGCTTCGTTCCCTTCATAAACACCACAATCTTGTTCTGCTGGATGAGAGTATCAATAGCCTGCTTGAGCTGAGGGGCCATGCCAGTTCCACCACCTGTGCAGACAATTCTCCATCAGAACAATGTGTGCAAATGGAACATTGGGGTCCGCTGTATATCAACTCCAGAACAGCAGCTGCGCTGAATGAGGTATCAGGGGCTACTAACGTGCAAGAGAAGACATGATCAACACTTCAAATTTCCAACAGCATGCATATACCTGCCATCATGGCCTTGGTCACCAGGCTAGAACGGGCTGGTGTCAATACAGATGGCCCAGGCCCTTTGGGCCACCTGCACGCATGGACCTGTCGCCGGCATCCAGATCGCGCAGGAGGACCCGTCACATTATAGCATACTGCACGGATACCTTTGTTGCTAGTGCAGGGGCCAGCACAGGAACGAGCACCTTGGAGAGCGCTCATTTTACATGCACCGCGGTGAGAACGGACTTAGCACTGGGTGTTGCCGATGTGAACTTCAGGACTTTCATCAGATCATAATTCAGTGGCTAAGCAAGGGGTGCAGGTCGGACAGATGTAAGACTCCAACCTAACACAAGTCTTCGTTTTTTCACCTGGGTACGCTGAGTGGTGGCGTACCTGCTTAGGCTTGTTGACATCTTTGATTGCTTGTAAATCACAGTCTTAAGCATCCTGTATTTCCCCAGGCTGCCTTCCACCGCAACTTCGTACTCGCAGTAGCGCTGGTCCTGGCTGTTCGTGACACCGCCCAACTACTGCTTCTTGTGCATAGTGAAAAGGGTCAACCACAATTGCACATTATGCAGGTATGACGTGATGCAGCGCATGTCTTCGCTTCGTCTACTTGCGAACGCTCCTGGCCCGCCACAGGTCGAGCAACCCTACATTCCGAACAATGCAGGCGCTGCACAGCCGCTCAGCAGCTCACAGGCGATGTGTGTGCTGCAACAAACGGCTTTGCTGCACTCGCCCAATACACAGGGCAATCCCGCAGTCTTCTGTGCAGTCTGAAGCTTCAGTAACTTCATCACCTGGCACAGCACCCAGCATTTCTGGCAGCAATGACATGCAGAGCAGTTTGTCAGCAGAGCAGCAAATTTCCTGGCAGCAGTGTGTAGTGAAACTTGAGCACATGGGATTCAGCCAGCTGGAGGCCGAGCAGCGCATTCAACGTGCTTTTGGTTGGGGCGCCAAAGCCAAGTCTTACTGGCGACATGAAAAAGTGAGTGCACCTCACCTACCTCTTTTGCTTTATCATCAGCTGTCCAGTCGAAGGTGCAACATCGCCGAAGTTATGCAGCAAAATGCACAGGGAGCGCACTTATGCTGCAGCAGCAAGATCCCGGCACAATCCATCCTACTGACGGTTTGCTGACAACAGCAATGTCTCCTATCCTGCTTGCTTGTGTATTCAGAGTCAACAGCCCGCTGACCCGCAGCAGCTCCAGGCAGTGCTCAACTTCTTAACACAGCAGCTTGGCATGACAGAGCAGCAGGTCATCAAAGTGGTGAAGCTGTTCCCGGAGGTGCTTGGCTGTGATGTGCAACAGCAGCTGCAGGGAAATGTGGACAAGCTGCAGCGCGAGTGGAAGCTGCAGGGCAGTGTGCTGACCAATGCAGTACTGAGAAATCCAGCACTGCTGGGGTACAATGTGGACTGTGAGGGTAACTGTGCGGGAGAATGTAACAGGTGCTGGGTGAGGTTCTGATATAAAGGATAGAACACTCAGACTTCCAATCAGCATTCCAGCAACTGACTGCGTATGTTGTTGCAGTAGTAAGGTGTACTTGAGGTGGTGGTCAAAGCTGTGGACACAGGGGCACCTTGCACTGCCAGCAGCCTGTAACAATCATGGCTGAGTGTAACAAACACTCCCAGCAGTGCTGTGATGTGGCGGTGTGTGTTTGAACCTGAGATGCCTAGGAATATTGAAGACAGCTGTGGGGGGTTCGTGTTCCATGCTGACATCATGCCAACACCAAACATCAGTCACCTACCAATATCTCCAGGAATCTCGAACTCCATGCACTCACCTCTGGCAGAACTCAGTAGCAAGCTCCCCATGCAGCCTCAACTGATAGTCGGCAGTAGTGGGCTCACGCACCTGGGTGTTGGTTCCTGGTTGCTATATTTGCATCATTGGTCTGCAAGGGTGTGCAGTACCAGGTCGTGGCAAGTATCATTGTGTGCAGTGAGTCCAGCCTGTGCCACAATGGCTGCAAACAACCTGTGCACTTTACTGAGCCATAGGAAGCACAAACATGGTACGTTGTGTCCCGCCAATATAAGACATGAGTGCGTTATGTCAGAAGAAGTTTGGCTTACGCAGCAAGGTGAATGCAGTGCTGGCTGCTGATGATAAGCAATTGCTGCTGAGGCATGAATGACCATTTGGTACTCACTCATGGCAACACATAGTATGGTAAGCAGCGCAGCATCCAAGCCCAGACAACAATTGGAATTCATATTGTCAACAAGTTAGCCATGCAACAATTGGAATTCATATTGTGCTGTAAAGCACTGCAGAGTCCAGTGATGAGCTGTTGAGTGCCAGCCAAAGTTCTGGCTTGAATGATCACAATAGGTGGCCTTGCATGTAATCAATCAGGATTGCAACCACTGTCCCGTTGCATAAAGCTGAAAAGCACATGTTTTGTTGTAAGGGTGCTCTTGGCTTGCTATTGTAGGCAGTGCCGCAGATGTTGTGGAACAGTCCGCGGCAGTGTCTGCCACAAGATCATGCACAACCGTGCATCTGTAACATATGCTTGATTGACTACTGCCGGCAGATGTACAGTCCGTATCTATGATTCACAAAATGCGGGGGCACTGCCAAGTTGGCCCAGCTACTAATTGCAACCTCGTGACCGTTGCTGGCTTGTACAAGAATAATTTGCTTGTGCAGCTTCAGGCACACACCATCCCAGTTGTGATTTCGCTTGACTACAATGTATTCCAACTACACAGTCCTCAAGATTACAAGCCGACCAAACAGGCTCAACCTTCTCCACCACCATTGGTGACCAAACTGGCCACTGATGGTCTGGTGTTCCTCAGGTTGGCGATGCTTCAGTTAGTGGGTATCATACAATAACTCCTTACAACACATACACTGAGCTATGTCACTATGGCTCAATGATAATCAATTGGTGGAATGCTTGGAACAAAGACATGCTTCTTAAAGCAGCCGTTGGTGCTGCTTCTGCTGTTCCTGCATGACCCTCAAGACCTCTTCAAAGGAGTCCTGTAGGCCCAACATGTCTACAGGCATGCCAGTGGCTGCCCGAGCGCCTGGGAAGATCATACCGACTTGGGAAACAACACGCAGCTCGACATCTTTCACAACTTGATGACAGTGTGAATCACCATGCTGACCCGCAGCTGGTGGCCCTGACTGCTGCTGCTGCTGCTGCTGCTGCAGGTGACCTTTCTCCTGTTGTTCCGTTTGTGTTGTGCTCTTATCACTACGCATGTAGGTGTACGGCAGCTCCTCCCAAGAGAACAGAAGTGATGATGTGGTGGCACAGATGGGGTTGAAGTCAAGAATCTTGACAGAGCTGCTGCTGCTGGCTGCCACATAAACATCCAGGGCATCTGCAGAACAAGACGGCAGCACTCGGGTTGATAACACACTGAAGGGGGATTGTACTGAGCCCTGCTCAGGTTGAGGCAGAAGTGCTGTTGCTGCCAATTGTAAACGGTTGGGCAGACGCTTCAACAGACCTACTGAGTGGAGAATGGCACGCACATTAAGTAGTAGGGTGCAGCAACAGGGGTTATGCACTAGCATGCTGCAGCAGCTGGCAGCAAGATTCTATGCAATTTGTCTACTTTTCAATTTTCACACAGCTGATCATTTGCACAATGAGTTGCTCACAATCATGTTCTGTGAAGCTGTCCGCAATGCACTGCTGGTGGAAGCTCTTGATCTTGCTGATGATCTGCTGTTGTCGCTGCTGCTCTGCCAGCTGAGGGAAATGTTGTGAAGTGTCCCGCTGACTGATGGCAACAAGCTGGTGGTGGTGGATGAAGCAGCGGAACTCGCATTCAGGAAGTAGATCATGCCACTGACGCAACACAAGCTGCGGGGTGGGGACTGCTCGACTACTGTCTGCTGCTGCGGTTGTGGGAGGGCCATCATGTGTGGCTGCTGGTTTTGGCTGCTGCTGGTGCTGCTGCTGGCAATGCTGTGCTGTTGGCTCATCTTGCTGCTTAGTGCTGTTGTGAGGTTGCTGCTGCTTCTGCTGGCTTTGCTGCAGCTGCTGTTGTATGTCAGTCCTTTGCAGCTCCGCTGCATGCAGCAGCTCTAGATCATGCATGATGCGATCTGAGCTCTTTAACAATAAGAATACCTGAAAGAAGTGTGCAGCAGCAACAGCAGTGATAAGATAACAGGGTTGATGAGTAAGTGATACACAGGCAGCTCACAGACACACATAAGCAAGTCTACTAGAGTCTTGAGGTGCTGTCACAGCACTGCTATGCATTAATGATCAACCGCACCTGGTCAGCATTGCAGCACTTGAGATTGTTGTAAGTGCTGATCCAAAGTGCATCTGTGGGGCTGCTCCAGTTCAATTTTGGAGCGACTTGACCACCCAGCTGCTCAATGCAAGAATCGGTTTCTGCATAAACCTCAGGGAACATTTCACACCAGGGTTTTGCTGTGCTGCTGCTGTCTATGACATCGTCTGAGATACTGGCTTCGTCGTCAGAGCTGTACGTGTCATCTGGGTCGTAGTCGACGTCTTCAACTACAACTTCTGTGGGGTTGGCACGCTGCGGCAACTGTACAGCAGTGCAGCAGCAACAGCAGCTGTTTGTCAGCATGCTTGTTGCGCAACAGTCCCTTGAGCACCACGACACTGCCAACCCTCTGTGCACTGTTCCGCTACGCTGAGTTATGCTAAGGCTTTATCAACACAATAAGAAGTGCGTCAAGTCCAGAAGCTGCTGTCGTTCGCCAATTCTTGACCACAGCACGTGCTTACCGCCTTGGAACAGCTACTGACAACTATGCCGCCTTCTTGCAAGAACTCAACAAAGTGCTCAGGCAAGTCGATAGTCACACTCTTGAAAGTGTGTTTAGCATAGATCTGTTGCCAAGCGCTGTAAGTATACTGTAGCAGATTGTCCATAACTGGCCGCGTGCGCAGGTGTGAGTGCAGTGGAGGTGATTGCGCGCCTTGCAACCGCCTGAAGTAGGAAAATACCGACAAATAAGCATGTATCTAATCCAGCAACAGCGAGTGAGCGCATCACGTACGCCATACGGGAATGTTGCAGGTGACATAACATAGCCCTTGGCCTTCCAACTCCTGCAGCTGCTTAGCCCATTGAAACAACGCTGAAGAGGCTGTGCGAGCACTCTCACACTGGAACAACACAGCGTACAGGCAGAAGAAGAGGGTCAACTGGCTGTCATACGTTGTACACATGCAGCTGCCCAGGGTTGATCCAGCCAGCCGGCCATCTACAGCAAGACACCTGAGCAGCCTCAAGACCTCAGCCTCTGCTGCATCAGGTGCTCCTTTGCTGAGCCTCAGGCGCATACAGGAATCAGATACACTAGCTACAGTGGTAGAAAGGCGAGCCACTGATGTGTGTGTGGTGGGAGACAGCTGCACAGCCATCCTGGCAGCTTACTCACTTGCCAAGGCGGGCAGGAAGGTGTGGTTGATCTGCTACTCAACAGCCATAACAGAGAGATGAGTTGCTCTCAGCCCAAGCAACTTTTTGAGCAGCACCCAATGGATCTCTTGCCATCACATTTGCTGCAGATTCCAGCCTGATGCTTATGAGTACAAGCATGCAGCAGCAATCTCCTCGGAGACTCTGGACCTGACTTGTGACCTTGGCAAAACCCTGTGGCTATATTGTCTCCACCTTCTTTTCTGCCGTTGACTCATCCCAAAGATATGATCCCAGGGCCAACTTACACATTTGCTTTCTTTGCAGGTTGTTCTTCTTCCCAGCTTTGGTCTCTCTGCCCCCACCCCTCATGACAGCAACTGTCAACCCCTCAAGCTCACAGACCCCGACCCTCTGTTGGTGCACCTCAAAGCAGAATCAGCAGCATACTGGAGAGGACTAGAGCTGCTGGCCGGGTCATCTCTGATGTCAGTTCACAACACGTGTGATATTGTGCTAAACCCCAAAAAAGATCACCCAGGTGCACGGGGGTTTGACATGCTGCAGGTGGGATAGCTGTTGCAGGTCTTGCGTGGAGGGCAGCTGTCATTGAGGATTAGTGGTTGCAGAGTTGAATTTCAACATCAGCTGATTCTACCATTGCTGGTGACAGGCTCCACAAGATCCTTCATGCCCTCTGCATGGACCCAACATCTCATTTACGTAGTGAAATCCAGTTCTGCTGTCTTATGGTGAATGTTGCAGGAAGCATGTTCCTCTGCTGGTGTAGCTACTGCCCAGTTGAGCAGCAGTGAGTTGATGACAAAGTTCAGGCAGCTACAGCTCCCCCTGGATTCATGTGGTGTGTTGCAAACAGAAGGAGGAGTGCTGCAGCTGGGAGACACCAATGCTGCAGCAATGACTCTGGCAGAAAGAGTTGGAGTGGTCACTAGGGTATGCATGAGACGAAACATTGGAGACTGGGCAGCCTGATGCATGCACAAGCTGCTGCTACTTTTTGTTGCAGTAAATGAAACTTTGTGGCCAGTGAAGGGGCACGGGCTCTTTGCATCCTGCTGATCTCTTTACACTCGCTGCTATCAATTCTTCTCAGGTCCAGGAACTATCACTTTATACTCAGCACTACTCTGCCACATCAACTGCTAGTCACATCATGTTGCTACTGCCCCTTCCTCTCCTGCTGCTGCTGCTGCTCATCAGTCTGGCCTCGTGCTACGAGGCTGGAGGGACCGCGGCAGCTGCTTCCAGCTAAGAGCCAGCAGTCACCTTACACCAGAACTGCTGACTGAGATTGAGGCAGAGGTCTTAATGCTCGCACCTGACAGCATGCACAACTCATGTTTAAGGCTGTTTGGCCTGCAGCTGGAGGGGTTGCAGGTGAGAGGGAGGGGGTTCATACTGCTGAAGTGCTGTAAGACAGCATACCAAGGCATGCAGCTGTGACCGGCATCTTGCAATGCTTGCATATTGGCTGGATATGTTCTCTGAAAGAAGTAGTAGTAGCTGGGAAGCCTGAGGGTTGTGCCACACACGTAGCTGCTATGTGCTTGTAGGGTGCTGGCAGTGCTGTCAAGCATGCCTTGAAAACAATATGACACTGTCAGTACAGTTAGAGAAAGGGTGATGGTTCAGCTGTCAACAGCACTTGCAGTACCCAGCTGTGCTTTATTACGGCAGAACAACTTGTGGGGTGTAACTTTCACCCGGCATGTCTGAACCTCTTATTTGACATCAGAACCTTCAACCACATAGAGCCTTACTGGTACTCAGGGTTACTTATATATGGTATCTGCTTTGTTCGCAGCTGCTGGAGGTGCTGAGCTGCCAGGTGCCTGCTGGTCTTATTCAGCAACAGCCAGATCAGCTGCCTGTGTGGCAATCCTGGGGTGCCGCAGCAGCTCCTGATCAGCCAGATCAGCCTGAAGCTGTGTGTGCATTGCCAATGGCAAAAGAGGGTTCAGAGTCAGGTCAGTGGCCAGGATGATGTTCTTTCTACTTACCTTGGCGTGCTGCATGATCATCAGTGCGTTCCTGGCAGCTTGATATGCTGGTAACTATGCTGCTGGAATGATGCTTGCTAACATCAGGTGTTGAGATGCCACGTATGGTTTGTGAGCTATCTGCTGTCAGTGGATAGAGTGACGTGTAACTCGACACTTTCTGTTTGTTGCCGCTGTCCATGGCTTGGTTTCATGTTCAGTTGATGCTGCTCAATTCCTGGTCTTGCTGTCGCTGCTGACACCTCAGGTTGGTTGTTGCAGCAACTGCCAGGCTGGGGTTTGGCTGTGGCAGAACCGCTGGAATGGCAGCCTGCTGTACGAGTCTGGAAACGTAACAAACGGCTGCAAGCAGATATGAGAGGGAGAAAATCACAACAAAGTAGCAGCAGCAGCAGCAGCTGGGTTGACCTGCAGGTGAGTTAGACTCACAGCAGTTACTCATAATGAGCTGCAGACTATGCATTGCCTGTATACTTTGACTATTGCTTGCCCATCTCGTAAGACAGTCGTGTGTCTTGCTTAGCTGTCGGCAGCATCTCTATGACATGGAATGGAGTGTCACATGTCAGCATATACTAAGTCTCTAGGCTAGGTACAGCTGGGTTCATTTTCACAAGGAGATTTTCCATCGATGTCGTCTGGCCATGGATCCTTCTCAAAACATCACAGTCAGTCTGCTCATATTTCGAAGCTGTTGTTTGCTGCTCACACAGGTCAAGCAGCTTCATCACACGTGTCAGCAGCTGACACGCAACGTCGGCCTTCTTGACATGGTGACACCCAGCAGCGCACTCCGCAGCTGTACAGCTGATGGCAGGCCAGTCATTGGCCAGCATCCCGCCTTTGACGCTGGGAGAGTCATCATTGCATGCAGTGGTAGTGGATCACAACAGTATGGTCCAGGCAGCAACTCCAGCAGTCACCAGCTAAGTCCGATGCTGGCCAAGCTGGCAGCAGACTTAGTGAAGAGCGCAGGCGGTGCTGAAGAGGGTAGCACTGTGCTGCAGAGCTTGGGGTTGGCAAGGGAGGGGCTACAGCCTGTGCTGGAGCCTGCTGTTGATGGCTGGGAAGGGCTGAAGGCGCTGCAATACCGAAAAGACTTGCCGCCAAAGGATGTGGAACGCCAGCAGGATGAAGCAGCAGACAAGCGTCAGGATTGCGCCAACCTTGATGTAGCTCTATAACTGCCAGCACAGCGTTGAGCAGCACACTATGGTGGGGCTGCAGACCAGGTGTACGCAGGAACCCAATGCTGTACACAAGATGCATCGCATACTGCAACAGGTCATTGCTTACACCTCCCCATCTGCATTATGGGTGGCGTCGAGGGAGGACTGCTATTGTACTGCAACCCTTAGCAAAGCTGCCTTTGTACCGATACAGATACAGCAAGAACGTGTACATGCTTAGGAAGAAGCGAGCGATTGGGAGCGTGAAATGGTTGATTTCTGCATCACACCCTGCAGATGTCAGGTACAGCCAGGCAATCAACAGGCGGAATGCCAACGGAGAGAGTCGACTGGTAAAAGCAACACTGCAGACTCTGCAGTGCAGAGTGCCAAGCGCGTCTTAGTGAACAAATTGAATGTTAAGTTATGAGTGCAAGCCGATAGCAGTAACGCATGCGATTATCCTAATCCTATCCCTTGCTCGATCTCATCGCTTCAGGCGGTCTGCTTGGGACAGCCATCTAGTATTGTGGGACAGTTGTGAACACTTTCTAATCGTTGCTTTAAACGATTTACGGTGGTATACGCGCTGGTCACGGTCCAGCCCTTGCTCCAGTGGTAGCAGACGTGCCACAGCAGCAGTCAGCCTACACAGCTAGATACGTTGCACAGCAGATATGCAACGGTTGCTGCAAACGGTTGCAGCAGCCACCACCACAGATTTTGCTGCGGTTGCAGCGACCTGCCGTCTGCACCTAACACATAAGTGCTGCTTCAGCAGCTCGCAAGGAGTGTATGCAGCCAAGCAGCAAGCAGTGGACCTGCAAGCGCTGGTGGGTTGCTTGATAGTCATATATAAGATATCTCATATGGCATACAGAATACAACAGACCTATTGATACACAAGTGCCAGTGCTGAATGCTGCAGTATTTGAGCAATACATGGTGCTCACATCGTTGTGTGATGCTGAGTGTGTACAGTGCACTGCATGATGGGGTCATGAATCAATCTGTCATGTTGATTTGTATGTACGATATTCCCACAGCCTCCTAAGCACCGTTTCCTCTGATCAACCTGAACTGAACCCATCAGCAGCGTTCTATGCAGCAGCAGCAGCAGCAGCAGCAGCAGCAGCAGCAGGGTGAGCAGGAGGTCCTGCATTGGTGAATGTATACATGGTTATGACTGAAAGGATGCACCTGTGTATGGCATTTGTTACAAGCCCTCTTTGCCTGTGTGTTCGTGTAGACTCCAGAACAGCAGCAGCATGTCAAGGCACTGCAGTATTTGGTGCAGCGTCCTCTACAAGCAGCCCATAATGCAGCAATGCTTTCAGCCCTCACAGCCAGCTATCGGGACCTGTATGTCATCATGGACCAAATGCACAAGAAAGATATTCTGGGGATACCACGACCGCTGGTGGACGAGCCCCCCATAGCAAGCAGCAGCACGGAGCAGCAGCAGGAGCAGTCCCCAGCAGAACCACTCCCGGCCATTAACCACACCCAAATGTTTTACCCTGTGCGTGATTTGACCAAGCTACCTGACCAGCCTGAGCCATATGGGGGCTGGCTGAGGAACCACCTGAAACAGCGCTACATGAGCAGGTGAGAAGTCTGGAATTGAGCTCACAGACTACTAGTAAGTTGCCCCTGCTGCAACACTCCCATGCCAGTGAATGCAGCAAAGCTTGTTTCATTTGGAGGTGCCGTACTTGTGGTAGCAATGCAGCGGAGAGCCCACCGACTGCAGTCGGCACTTGTGTGCAAATTGTCGATGCACAAGTTTTCACTTCCTGGTCAGGTGCCATCAGTCTCAGCATCACCAATGCTGAGAGCTGAACAGGGCAATGCCACCTTGGGAGCGTCCATAGACACAGCAGCACCAAAGCAAGGGAGGTTGCAGATTGTGTGTTACATGCTTCGTGATAGTTCATCATGACCACATGGGTTCTCTGTGCTCACTGGTCTATGTTGTCACTCTCTGCAGGGTCACGGCATTTGCTCAGCTTCTGCCCAACCATCTGGAAGTGAGCTACCAAACAGGTACACAGATCATCCTGTGGCCCGCCATGGAGGCGTTCTACCCTGGCTTCATGGACGTTGAGGGGATGATCAGGTACCTCAAGCCAGAGCTGAAGCGCGTGCATCACCGCCGCAGCAGGAGAAACAAGGTGGTCAGGTCAAAGCTGGGCTGGCAGAGGCAGATGCCATACCACAACAGACGGAAACATGTATAGGTGTTACGTGTCCCTGACAGACATCTGATAGGGTCTCTGGCTCCACTAGGTGCTTGTGGCATGTGCCAAGTGCCTTCTGTCTGGGGTGTGTTGATGCAGAGATGTTGGGACTGGCAGAAATTGCAAGTTTGTTCAAACCGCTTCATTGTCAGCTTGTGGTCGCATTGACCATGGCTACTTCTGTCAATCATTGTCAATCATGTCAATTGTGACAATGTTTTGGCTGCAGTAACTAGTTATATATGGCCGGCACTTCGTCAGCGTGTGCACAATAGTAGTAACACCCACTCCGGTCACGAGGCCCTTGGGCGCAACATCACACTGGATTAGAGGCTTAAACAAAATTGCCTTCTTTTATTTTGGACAAAGTAGTGGTATCACCGTCTCCGGCTACAAATTCCGAGCCCCATTGGATTCAAACACTTGTATGAAACAACAACAGGAGTACTCATGCTGCAACCATTCTACTGCAACTGCAGTATTACTCATGCAGCAGTGTAAATGTAATGCTGGCTTATATTGACAGGTAGTAGCTGCTCCTAAGGGGCCACCACCCAAAAAAGAAGCTCGGGCATGAAGCACTCTTTGAACCCTCTGCAACTCACCCCGACATGATCACCTGTTTTGAAGCATCATGCTGATCATTTGTATGTATGAACAGGGAGTTATGCAACTATCCAGAACAGATGATGACTGTCAGGTGCCAATGTATCAGTGCTTAAAGACAAACAACCAATGTATAAGATATACATGCAACGGATATATAGCATATACTATACTAGTAACGCTGCTGTAATCACACTGGCATCATGATGCAGACATGTTACCGCCAATTCAATATTGCACAAAGTGTCGTCACAGCCTCAATGTCACAGCACCTGTTGGACATGTCCTGTCTCATTGCAAGTATGAAACCTTGACGTAATCAACCAACATCTCACTCTCTTGCTGTGCAGGAACAGTATACTCTGTCAGCACACCGCCCAAAGCAGTATTAAGTATCAAAAAGAAGGGCTGATCAAATCGCCACATTGACTCGAGCTGCTGCTTGGTCACGCGATGATACTGCTGGCCATTGACAAACCATTCAATTGAATCACAGCCCCACACTGCCTTATATACATTCCAACCTTTCTTGACTTGCTCTGGCAACTGCACGCTCCCAGTCTGATAAACATGCTGCCCGGCACTATTTGCATAATGCACAGTTCCTATGGTCTTGCTCTGTTGATTGACCTGCTCCATGATGTCTATCTCTCCACTGCGAGGCCAGGGGCCATACCTGCCACATTCAGAAGACTGAGGGGGTCCTGCAGGGTAGGATGCAGGACACCCTGCAACGTCAACACCCCACTGCGGCTGTGGCATCATCCAAAAAGCAGACCAGCGGCCAGCCATATACGGCAACTTAATCCTGCTCTCCACCACTATGGGAGTGCATGCACTGCTTGACCCCGCTGTCCACCGAAAGCCCCTCTTATTCTTGGTATGAATCTTTCCGCTGGTCCACTGCTTTGCTGAGGGAGCTGCAGCAGAGTTGTTGCAGGTCTGTGGCTGCTGTGTGTACACCTGTCTGATGCGCAGTAGACCATCATCCGGTCTGTCAGGGTTTGGCACAATGCTGACTCTGCTTGCGGCGTTGGTGTAACACTGCAAGCATTATGGCAGGGGTGCCAGTCAGGTGAGCATAGCCCAATGCTTGCTCTCAGGCATGCCGCATTGGGAGTCTGTGAACCTCAGTGTGACAGGTGTAAGTAGGGAACATGTCAACAGGACATGAAGCTCCAGTTCCCAAATCGATCTTTCACGCATCATGCGCCATGGCGCAGCTGGTGGTGCTTGTGATATCTTGTTGAGCAACAATGCCAATCACTGCTGCTGCATTGTGGGCCTGGTCTAAGCACGCATGTTGCAGGTTTCAAGGAATACTAGAAAAATTTCTCCTGCACCTGGTGTGCAAAACCCTTGTTACCAAGGATATATTGCAACAATGAACTGCCAGCACAAGCATTCACTGCACATGTCTACTGCATGAGTAGCTGCAACACGAACCAACAGCCCTGCCTACACAGCTGGATTTAGCGCGCGTGTGCTGCTGATGCCAAGCCACCTCAATTGACACCCAAGCATCGCATCAATCACCTGCAACTCTCCATTGCCCCAGTTCACCAGACCATAGTCTGAACCATCTCCCATATCAAAACTCCAGACACATGTATCAAGTGTTGTGAAATCATCAAGAAAGGGCAGGTCTGTTGTGAAACTTGGACCAATGTCTGGGCTGCAGGGGTCCTGGGACCTAGCTGGTTCCTGCTTAGCAGCGCCTAAGACTCCTCCCAAGGTTGCTGCTAGGATGACGAGGCAGGCCAGCGCCACTGTTATTGTCCAAAACTGCCTTTTGCTCAGATGCACATGGTTGCCACAGCAGTGCATTGACAAGAAGGGTCGGTCTGTTGCTGACAATGTGGCGGTGCCTGCCTCTGTTTCTCGCTTGCCACCTTCCAGACTGTGCCGTTGAGCCTCGATTCCTAGCATGAATTGTTCCAGTATGTGACCTCCAGCTTTCTTGCCGGGCGCCTTTGTTTCTGCCAGCATTGCTGCCATGTCCACAGTGCATATGCACTTTGTGCAGCACGCTGAAGTCTGCCTAGGCTGTTCTGCTGCAGAATTTGATCTTCTTCTACAACCTCCCATTCATATCTCGCACTACGGGGACATAAGGCTCGGCAAAGCGGTAGTAGTGCTTGCCTTGGACTTGACAAACCAGTGACAACCGCAGACATCAGACATCACAGCCACTTCATTCACACCTAAGCATCGTTAAAGTAGCCAGATTATTGTTCTGCGGCTCAACCAGTGCCTGCATTGCATGCTGCGTGTCACTTGAACGCAGTAACACACATGTCACAGCCAGCTGGTTGCTGCTGATCGACTGTACGCTTTTGAACGTTGACACAAACAATACCTTTAAGTTTTGTTGGTTACGTATGCTGCCAGGTGCTCTAGGTTTGGGCACGGTGAAATGAGACTTGCCGCAGGACCGACAAGGTCCGTAGCTGGTCCGCAGAGACGAACCGGCTACCCCAATGTTCGACTTACAACAAATCTACGCCGTCTGATTGCACGCCCAACCGATGTACGCCCCAGCCGCACTCCAGTACCGGATCCATCTCGGTCAGCTTATAATAAGGCCAATTATTTGGGAGAAGTGTTGAAAAGAAGTGTCGGTACTAGTGTATCACACAATGACGGCCTCGAGGTGTGCTGCAGTGCATTTCGCAACCAACGCCCATGAAGTGCTTGCACCCTCCAGGTTGATGTCGACATGAGTTTATTGCCGCAGACTTTTCACACCGGTGAAGTACCATTTAATAAAATTCTGTGTGCCAACAGAGGAGAGATAGCCATTCGTGTGTTCAGAGCAGGAACAGAACTGGGTCTGCGCACGGTAAGTGTGCCAAACCCTTGTCCAATTCTATCGTGCAGAGCTGGTCTGAACAACAGGCAGTGCGCGACAGCAACAAGCAGCAATAAGTGGACTATGTATGTGCTGTTTTCTGTGCTGGATGACACTGCTCTTTGCTCAACTATCTTTCAACCAACATCCATCTGTCCGCCGTCTGCTTCCTGCTGCTGCAGGTGGCAGTATACAGCCCTGCTGATCGTTTACAGTCGCATAGATACAATGCAGACGAGTCTTATCAGGTTGGCACCCCAGACATGCAACCAGTGTCCTGCTATCTGGACATTGAGGGCATTATCAAGATTGCCAAGGAAGCCGAAGTAGATGCCATCCATCCAGGGTATGGTTTCTTGTCTGAGAACACAGCTTTTGCCAGGCGTTGTCAGGAGGAAGGAATTGTCTTTATTGGACCCAGGCCAGAAACAATTGAGGTGAGCAGTGTCTGGAGTCATCCTAGGGCAGAAGCGATGCAGCTAGCAGCTGTCTGGAGTTGTACTGTTGCTGTTAGGATCAGAACATTTCAGTCCAACATCCTCTACAACGGCATCAGGGTATAACTGGAGTTGAGATTGGATGAGCTGTAGCCCATCTCCAAGATGCCAGTGGCAATTGCTTTTATTAATGTGACGTCAGCGACCACTACAGCAGCTGCACCTCATGGACCACTACAGCATCCACCCCCATGTGATATGCTATTGAATTCAAGGAGTTTCAGTTAACATTCATTGTGAACCTCTATTTTGCCAGCAGACAACTGTTGTCTAAACATGGTTGCAAGTGCATGGCATACAACCGGCGCAATGCAGTTGTTACTCCATCCGCTTGATGATAGTTGCACCTCAAGTGCTTGTTTCAACAGTCTTAAGAGGGGGAGGTGGTGCCGGGTCACCAACACCAGTTGACAAGTTCAGTATTGTTGCTGCTATGTCCTGCACTGCTAGGCCATGGGAGACAAGACTGCTGCTCGCCGTGCAGCCATCGAGTGTGGTGTGCCCATTGTGCCAGGCACCAATCACGCCCTAGAGAATGCCGAGGAGGCGCTTAAGTTTGCAGAGGAGGCTGGCTACCCAGTGATACTCAAGGCCTCCATGGGAGGTGGTGGCAGGGGCATGAGGGTTGTCAGGAATGGTGGGTAGCTGAACAGCAGCAGTTGCACCGATAGATGTACAGGAGCCCGGGGGGGGGGGGGGGGGGGGGGGGGGGGGGCGGGGGGCTGGCGTGTC
>LWCB01004667.1:0-10208 GCA_001630525.1 Coelastrella sp. M60 | reverse complement strand
CTCTGATCTACTGCGCAAGGTGCAGGACCAGGCTCGGCTTAGTAGCCTTGGCCAAACGCTCACCGGTCATCCACTCACCAAGTACCTTTTCGCGGCACTCAGCACTAGCCTCAGGGCACTCAACAGATCCATAGAGTCCAAACAAGCAGTCAGCGAAGACTCACTGGCGAGCATCGCAAAGCTGCAAGCAATTGCTGGTGTCTGCATGAAGTACTGTACAAGTCAATACCCTCCAGATCCCGCACCTATGAACGCGCTGCTTGTGAAACTCCAACAAGATGTCGTGCATTCTGGTGCGCACAATACGGCTCAAACGCCGTTGTGTGTACCAACCAGCACAGCCTAGCTCAGCCAGCACATCAGAGCGCAGTGTGTACAGATTATACAAGGTTGCTGTTTAGCAGATGCTGGGGTACGCAACCCACTCTACTATACTCTTGACATGCTTGCGCAGCATTCAAGGCCTGCAGCAGTTAGAGGGTATTCTCCGGCATGCTGTGCGGTTTGCTTGGATGCATGTGCAAACTGTTTGCCCATTCTGGTCCCGCGATGCTGCCTGCCTGGTGCTCATGCTGCAGGTCTGCTTGACTCCTTTGCAGCCACATGCTCAGCATGTGCAGCAGCGCTGAACAACCAAATACATCAGAGGACAGATGCCAGCCATCCAGACACTGCCAGTCATCCTCAACCGAGCAGTACCTCTGCAGCTGCAGCAGAAGATGCAGCAGAACGACCAGCAACGGACGCTGCTGCAGCAGTTGCTGTTCGGATAGTCCTTAGCCTTACGGAGCCCCTGCTGTCACTCTGGCTAGAGTTTGAGCTCATTCTGGTGTATGCCTCAAGCTCGCAATCTGCAAAGGATCAGGCCACCGACCAGACAGTTCTGCAGACACATTTCACAACCCAGTTTCTTTCGACCATACAGCCCTTGTGCAGCTGGATCATGGCACTCCTGCGTCATGAGACTAGTGCAAGTGACAGTGCAAGCAGTGTATCCAGGCACAGCAGCAGCAGCAGTAGCCAGGAACACTTGATCATTTCTCAAGTTGGTGAAGTCATGCAGTCAATATCAAACTTTGACTGTCGCTACACAAGTCAAGCATCTATACAGCAGCAATGAAGAAGGTGAAGATCAGACAGATGATGCAGAAGCGTCAGAACATGACCCAGCTCATGAAGCATTGATCAGCCAGATCCTGCAATGCCCAAGTTTCCAGCAGCTACAGCTACTGAATCTGGCAGCTATTGCTGGTGGAATGCATAAGCAGCAACAGGGGGAATCCCCAGCAGAGTTGTTGGCCGCAGCAGCAGCCAGCAGCAGCAGCGGAGACCACAGTCAACGATCGCAGAAGCTCAAGATTGCAGATTCATCTGCAGAGGTATTGCAGCATTTAGGTCTCTCAAGTCATCAAGGCGAACACTACTGCACACTGATTAGCGATGCTGAGCTGGGGCTCATAGATTGCTACGGATGCCAGGATCTCATTGAGGCTACTGTTTGTAACCTACACAGGATCTACGACGCCAGCAACTGCATCCCTGCAATTAGCAGCAATAACAGCAGCAATAGCGATGTTATTCAGTTTGAGGCAAATCTGCTGCCAGTACTGCTACAGCTCGCAGCACAGCTACCGTTACTTGAAAAATTGGTGCAGCTTCTGACACTCATGGAGACTGTTTGCAGCAAAGTAAGAGAGTTTGGCCGCCCTTTCTCCAATCAAGGCCCATCAGCAGCAGCAGCAGCAGTAGCAGAGCTTGGGGACAGTATCTTTGCACCTCTGGTGTTGCAGGTTGGACCTGCTGTGCTGCATGTACTGCAGAAGCCAGGGGATAATCAGAAGATCAAGACTGCTGCTGCTGTTAAGTGGAGTGCAGTAGTGCAGCTCATTGTCTATTTCAAGTCTATAACAGGTATGCCATGGACTCAGGAACGGAACTCAAAGTGTCTGTACTGCCCAGTCCAGGTTGAACGTGCCTATGATTGGCACAACCCGATCATGGCATTAGGCGAATCCTTGATGTTTGAATCCTTGATGTTTGATGCATCTGGCACGGACCACCTCTCCCAACATGGCGCATCCGCTGCTGCTCTGCTGCATCATCATCTCCCTCTCAATGCAGATGGACTGTTGAAATGGGGTGATTGGAATACCTGGGATGATGTAGTGCAGCAGCAGCCATACACTGCAACATCGGCTGCAGAGGTAGCTTTCAGAGCAGCAGCAGCAGCTGACAGTCGATTCTCGTATGTTATGCTGCAGATGACGTCGTGTCTGTTTGCATCAGTGACAAAAAGCACACGAGAGCTGCTGGAAGCAGGCCCTGTAGCTGCTAACTACAGCAGCAACACCAAATGCTTGCAATGCTACACCAGCAACAGCATGGCTGCCAAGCCTTTCAGCCTGATCATAACAGGCATCAAGTTCATTCAGCAGTATGCCAAGTCAGCAGAAAGCCAGGAGCGTATTCTGGCAGTGTTCAATGGTGCTCTTGGCGCTCTAGGAGCAGCACAGTGCTTTGCTAATGCTGCTGCTGGTACCGCTGCGGAAGGCGCTTACATTGCTAGCAGAACTTCAGGTGTTGCTGCCATCCCCTGGATGCATGCTGCTAGCCATGTGCTGCACTGCTGCTCGCAGACACTGCTGTATTTGTCTGTTATAGAAGCGTCAGCAAGCCATGATGACACAGCCAGGGCCACAGTATACACCATGTTCATGACAATGTTGGTACGTTTGATCGAGCCTGTGCAATGGTGTCGAGAATTACCAGTATTGTTGGTTGATCCAAGCAGCTACAACGGCACTGGGAGCAGCACTTGCGCCAGGGAGGGGCCACTGGCTGGTGTTGTGCCTGCTAAGGTGCTTCATAAGCTTCATCAGCAGTTGACAAAGACACAGCTGATGCTGCAGGAAGGAACTAGGGAGTTGTCCGAGGTAATGGATCAAGCGCCAGGGAGCAGGGCAGCGCTCACCATGCAGTGGGGGAAGGAAGTCAGGACTGTTAGTAACAAGCTGAGTCAGCAGTTGCAGCAGAATGCTGCAGTCTTGTCTGCTGTGTTCCCAACCCTCCTTTGCTGCAACAACCCAGGCTGCAGCAATATGAGCGGTGCGAGTGAGTTGGCATGTGTAGGCAGCAGCAAGTGCAGCAGGTGTAAGGCTGCTGGGTACTGCAGCAGAGAGTGTCAGGCAGAGCACTGGAGCCAGCATAAGATGGTCTGTAGCAAGATTGCTGCAAAGTGAAGTTTAGGACAAGCCTTGCGGCAGCACAGTTGTGGCATTGCCAGTGGCATGATCACAGTGACAGGTTGCGTGTAAGACAGCGTCGGTGACAGCCTTTTGAAGACTGTACGCCTCGGCTTCTTGGTGCGAATTTGCATGTGCCTGCATGCTCATGTGAAATGAAGTTTGGTTCATGCAGCAAAGTGAAAGCAATGCTGATTGATATCAAAGGCAATTGCTGCTCCTAAGTGGTGCTGCTCTTTGTGTGCAACATGTACTGTACAGTATGTTGATTGCCACAGAACGAGCCAGCTAAACATCGCCCTGTTCCCCCACAAGTCGGACCTTGTTTCAATCTCTTGTGCACATGCACTGTGCGTCAGATAGATCACTGTATTTTGAGTTTGAAGCCAGTGCGTTGTGGGCTTGTGTACGGTATAGAGTATACGCAATGTCGATCACCAGACGACCTGCATGCTGCTGTAAAAATTCACGTTTCTACATGTTGATGTATTCCTGTTGTCACAACTGTCTTCGTGCGGCGTTGAAATGCGTTGCTGCTGGAATCGACGTGCCTTTTGGTTTGAACTGCTACACTGACCATCCAGCTTCCGGACTGCTGACATCTGGTTCGCACCCACCGTCTGACTGTCTTACTTGTGAGGCGACTCCCGGTACAGCCAGCAGTTCTCAAGTCCAGTGTGAAGTCTGCAGTGCTGCGCAGAGCATAGGATCACAGAGCATACGCTCCCAATATGGCGTGGCGCCAACAAGTCCAGCTTCTGCAGCATCTCTCATCAACTTCCAGCATATCTGATTTCGGTAGATACTACGATTCTGTCTGCCAACTTTGCCTGAAGGTGCAAGATTGGTCACGAGGCAGTGCAGGACAAGACAGCCCAGACTCGCACTTGATCAAAGCAACCCTCACGGCATGTCGCAGTGGTTTCAAGGCTCTTTGTGAAGCGCTGAAAGCCAAGCAGCGGCTTGATACAGAGACCAAGTTGTGCATCAGCTCGCTGGTAGGCTTGATGGACAACCTCCTCTGCAACTGCGTGAGCGGTGGGTTGCCCCGCGACCCCATGACAGAAGCTGCAGCTGGGGGCCGCAAAGGCCCAGTTGGTTCGGCGCCTGTTTCTGTCAGCGAGGTCCAATCTCTGATGACGCAGACAGGTGCACTCAGGAATACAGTTTCCCTGTTGACACAGCCACTGTGTTGTCTGGCACATATTGGCACATATGCATGCAGGCAGGCATCAGGGCTCCACTGCTTCCAGCAATTGACTGGCATCATGACTGCAGGGTGCAGTGGCACCAGGGCATTGTATGATTCATGATTTGCTCTTTCATATTGAGTGTCAAGGGCCCAGTAAAGCTAGCTTGCGTCATGAGTTGATTGCAGCATCAATAGGCTGATGTGACAGTTTTTGAATAGAGAAGTTCACTGCTCATACTACTCATTAGGGTTTGCCATGACTCAGTGGCAATATTGCTAGACAGCCATTTGGGCGGCCCTTGCAATGTGTCCATATCTCCAATTCCCAGTCGTCCCATGCAGGGAAAATTCACCTCAATAGGTCTTCTGAATGCCTGTGCAGGTTTCCTTGACAGTCTTGCAGACCTCTTCTCAGCTATCACAATAACTTTCAACCAGTATCTACAATCTGAGAAATTGTCGGGGCCTTCCTGTGTTGATGCTGCACTCCAACTACGCACCGGAGACAGCAAGAGCAAGCCCAATGATCCCACAGCAGTCTCGGCAACTGCACCACTCCCCTTGACTTTCATCAAACGCCTGCTGGCCCTCTGGCTCAGACTTGACCATTTGTCAGTAGCGCATGGACTCTGTGCTGCTTTGGGAGGCTTTGGCCAGACACCATCTCACGGAGTATCTCCAGGGCCATACTTCCAAGCAACCCTGCAGGAGCCTCTAAGCAGCTTGCTGCTGGCGTTGCTCCGGTATGAGCACTGTATGGGCAACGACATGAGCGAGTGCATGACAACGCCTGATGGCAAGGATATTGTCTATGGAGTGGTGTGTCAGGTGGTACTTACAGTTCCCACTATGCCACAACTATCTCAGCTCAGCCTCATGATGTTCCATCCTGATGATACATCTCAGAGGCCCAAGCCAGCAGTAGATGACAGCATGCTGCAGACCCCTGATGTACATGCACTGCTGCTGTTCATGCTAGCAGCAGTAGCACAGGCTCTGCACAGAGAGCAGAAGGGTGAGTCACCAGCAGTGTTGCTAGAGCCCAAACCTAACCCCAGCAGTAGTGGAGCCCACCAGAAGCAGCAGCTCCAAGTTGCTGACTTTTCTGCAGCTGTGCTGCAAGGTCTGGGTGTTTGTGAAACACAAGCGCAGCGCCTTTGGATGAGCTTGAATCAGCGTGGCGATTACTTGGCCCAGCCTGCAAAGCTTCAGCATGACATTGACATGGTTCTTGAGCACCTATGTTCTGGACTTGGACAGCACAGCACGCAATCCAGCAGCAGCAGCAGCAGCAGCAGTAGCACACGCAGGCAGCCTGCCATGCTGCTGCAGCATGTTGGCAACTCCATCATGCTGCTGAAGTTGCTGATACAGCTGATTGCTCTGCGTCCCACTGCAGCAGAGATGAGTGACAACCTCAATTATATGTGGACGATCAGCTCAAATATCATGAGACTGCATAAAGTAGAAGGCAGGGACCAAGACTTATCAGCTATGATTAAAGCAGCATTGGCAGAGATGACAGACAGTATCCTTGCACCCTTTGTGCTGCACGTTGGACCTGCTGTGCTGCATGCCTTTCAACAGCCAGACTGCAGCCAGGGGTTGCAGGATGATATCCTGAAGATGTGGTATCATGTCCTGGGAATCTTTCAGTCTGTAAAGCTGCATTACACAGGTGCGGCTCATAACACTGCTGCGAGGATGCTCAGGTGCATGTTTGCATGGCACATCATGCATACTATCCTTTTTGCTTGCTTCCTAGAGCCTGCAATCTTATTTGCATATACAACCGAATCAGCATGTCAAAGTCTTCTGGTGCATGCATCGACAGTGCTAACATCACTAACATCACTAAGTAGTTAACTTATGTTGTGCACTACTAACAACGTGCACCCGGTGCAAGCAACCAGTCAACGTGTTGTACATCATCTGACTGTCACAGTGAATGTGAATGTGCCACAGGCTGTGAGTTACATGCTAGCTGCTGCGCTGCAGCATCATGCTGCACTGTTTTGATAAGAGTGGGCAGTCTCAGGGTCTACACTCTTTGAACTTGACATATGACATGGCATGTCATATTGGTGTTACAATTGTCAGCATCGATGCTGACATCAGCGGCGCTTTGGCTGCTGGTGTTCTCCAGCTGTTGATGGATACCAACAACTACCTCATGCATTGTGTGCTGGTACTGTCCTGCAGGCGCACATAAACCATGTTACTTTGAAGCCGTCAGCACCTGGTCTGTCATCTTGCAACAACAGCCAAGTACTGCAGTGACAGCAGTAGAGATGGCATTGAGGTCAATGCCTGAAGAAGCGCGAGGTGACATGTACACTATCTGCCTATCACTGCTGCTCACATCATGCAGCTTTATGGAAGCAGTTTCCAATGATCGGGAGCGGTATGTGACAGCTGCAACTTCAAACGGCAGCAGCAGCCAGGCTCAGTGGCACAAGGACCTTGTTGCAAAGACGATCAGCCTGCTACTTACAATTGCAAAGCTCTACACCATCGTCAGCATAAACAAGAAAGCTGCAGCAGTATTGTTTCAGGGTATTGTATGTGCTGTGAAAACGGCATCAAGGATGGACATGGCCATCAGTACCAAGAGAGACTCAACCTCTTTGAGCAGTCAAAAGCAGGCAAAAGAACACCCTCAGGCTGCTGCCAGCGTTTCTCCTGCATCTTGGTTGCATGCCGCTGCTCGGCTGCTGCACTGCAGCTCACTTGCAATGCAGTGTCTTCAAGAATTTAGATCAGGGGTTGTGGACATCACTGACAAGCTTACCAAGGAACCCGATGTGCTGCCTGTTGCTGTAGCATGGTGTAATGAGCAGGCAAAGCTGCTGCACTCAAACAACAGCAGCGGCAGCGTCACCCCTGCGGCAGCCAATGGTGATTCTGGCAAGGGACCGTACTCAGAGATCCTCAAGCGGCTGCAATTGCTCAATAAGGAACTTCAACAGGGTTTCTTCAGTAATAAGAAGTCATACGATAGGCTATTGGCATTGCAGTTGCAGCAGTATGCTGAACTCCTGTGCACTGTGTTTCCCACCACCCTTTGCTGCAACAATCCTAGCTGCAGCAATGTGAGTGGTCTGAGTGAGCTGGATAGTGTTTGCACAAAGTGCAGCAACTGCCAGGCTGCAGCATACTGCAGCAGGGAGTGCCAGGTTCAGCATTGGAGCCAGCATATGAAGATCTGTGGTCTGTTGTGATAAGGTTTGCGGGCTGAGATTGCTGGACGTCACATTGAGACGGCATCAAAGCAAACCTGCTTGTACGTGTAGCATGGTCGCTACATCTGCAAGTCGAGGCAGATGCATCTGGAGTGCGCTGTTCAGTTCTGCTCTGTGATGGGCAGAGCAAGCCGGATGCACTGGCAGTATGCCGCAGTCCTGCCTGCTGTGTTCAACCGTTCCCAGGGCCAACCCTCCCTTGCTGCACCAATCATGCTGGAACCGCCACTGGCATGAGCTATGTACTAAAGTAGTAGAGTGATGTGGACAGCAGCAACTGCAGCAGATGTAAGGCTGCAGGCTTCCGCAGCAGAGAAGGGGTTGGGTCAGCACTGGAGCCAGCATAAGATCGGTTGCAGGAATTTTGTAGCAGAGTGACTTTCATTGAAGAGTGCAAGCCTTGCACCAGCATGGTATGGCAGTGTCTGGCAGGCCACCAGTGCCACTGAAAGGCCACCAGTGCCTTTGAAAGGCCATTGTGACAGGAAATACTCATCACCTGTTGATGCTACCATGTACAACCATGCCTCTGCTTTCTGGTGCCACTTCCATGCCTAGATAGCTATATGCCTGCTATTGTGGTTACTGTCAGATGACCGGTGTCTCTCTGCCAGCAGTGATCAGTGCTTGTATGATAGCTGTCGAAGGTTGTGTAAGCCACCGTATTAGCTTGATGAGGTGTGAAAAAAGATAATACTGGATTGTGCAGCCACGTGCATGCGATGACAACGTTTACCTTATGTAAGCTGTAGGAACAAACGGTGCACATGTATTGAAGAAGGCATGTGGAAGAGCAGCAGCTGTACAGACTCGCCACGTCACCTGATATGCACATGACACTGTACGCATCTTTGCACCAAAGAGAGTGCCAGCAATAAGATAACAACGCATGCATTCAAGTCCGTGTCTTCACTTGCAGCCCAGATTTGCCCCGAGTCACATGCAGCTCGCGCAGTGGTCACCAACTGCAGCCAAGAACCTCCCCGCGCCGCGGCCGCCATCTTCCGCCGGTATGCTGCTTCTGTCCTCGGCATGTAGCAGATCAAGTCCGATGAACATTCAGGGTGCGCTGATACCGCTGTCAACGTACCCTTTTCGGTTTAAAGCACCATAACACCCCTCCAGATTCCCGGCATCTGACACCGTTACACAAAGCACCAGACTGTCTCACTTGTGCATTAGTCCTTGGTACAGCCAGCAGATGTCAATAATGGTGTACCGTCTGAAGTGCTACTGAGAGGATAAGAGTACAGTTGATTCGCTCAGCGACTGCCAAGATGGCGTGGCGCCAACAAGTCCAGCTGCTGCAGCGTCTCTCAACGACTTCTAGAATGTCTGATTTCCGTAAGTGCTATGATTCTGTGCGCCAGCTTTGTCTGAAGATGCAAGATTGGTCAGAAGGCAGCAAAGGACGAGACATCCCAGACTCAAACTTTGTTAGAGGAGCTTTCACGGCATGTCGCAGTGGAATGAAGGCGCTCTGTGAAGCGCTGAAAGCCAAGCAACGGGTTGATCGAGAGACCAAGTGCTGCATCAGCATGCTGATCGGCCTGACGGACAACCTCCTCCGCACGTATGTGGGCGGTGGGTTAGACCGTGACCTGACAGTAGAAGCTGCAGCTGGAGCCCGCAAAGATTCATCTGGTGCGGCGCAACGTGCTTCTTTCGGCGAAATCCAGACTCTGATGACGAAAATAGGTACGGTCGGCAGTATATGTCTCCCATTGGTGAACTTACTGTCTGGTGTGGTGCATATGCATAACGCAACGATCATGCCAGCCTTGGATCAAGTAAGGCATGTCTCTGGACACGTATGTAGGGTTTGCTGTGTCACTTTCAGAGCTTAACAGCCAGCTTGGGCGACCCTTGCAGGTTGCAGACCTTCATGCTAGATCCTGCAGACCCCCGCCTCAACAGTAACTCCAGCAGAAAGATTCAAATCGATCTGTCTTTTGAATGCTGTTGCAGGTTTCCATGAAAGCCTTGCAGACATCTTCTCAGCAATAGCAGCGACATTCAGCCAGTTCCTATGCTCTCAGACTGACAGCCCCTCCTCAGTCAATGCTGCAGCCCAGCAAAACAGTAGAGACAGCAAGGGCAAGCTCAAGCATCAGGATCCTACGACACTCTCAGCAACAGCACCGTTCCCGTTGGCTTTCATCAAACGCCTGCTGTGCCTCTGGATGAGATTTCACAGGCTTTCAACGGCACATGGTGTGTGTGCTGCTTTGGCAGGCTTTGGCCAGACACCATCTCATGGTTTTTCACTGGGCCCTCAGCTCCAGGCAACCCTGCAGCCTGTATGCAGCTTGCTATATATAAACTACCCATCAGCCATAGCAATGACGCCATCGGCCCCGCGCCCCATTTCAGAAGCGGACAATACATGCAGGGTGCTTCCAGCATTATGCTCATAAACATTCCTAATCTTCCATGCATTCATGAGATATCTTGCAATACTAGGAAGAGTCTGCTGGACAACATCAGCAGAACCCCAATAATCATCAGAAACAAAACGAGCAACACGTTCAC